>JAODAC010058460.1:0-52302 GCA_027575185.1 Mimaenictus wilsoni
TTTTGAGCAAACGGCTCAAAACGGCATAAAATCCCGTTAACACAAGTTATTTCTATATATGTACTACACGTACAAAATTCATTCAATTTGGTGTTGGACAATTGGAACACTCTCCTTGTCAGTCTGTAGTTGGAGCTCCCTAGTGATTAAACACAAGTTTATATTTTATCCAGGACGTGGGAGAGTCGTATTAACCTTTTTTTCAGTGATAATTTTCATAATGACCAGGGATGACCAACGTGCTGTCTGACGAACATATTTGCCCCACGTAACATTCTATATGGAAGAAATTTAACGAATAAACATTTCTATATAACTTAAGTTAGCCTTTCAGAATATTTCGAATACAATTATGCTGTTGATATAGTCTCAGGTATAGTCATTTAGCGGTATTCCATATATAAAAACACGGTATATTTACCGGCCTTTTGTTGAAATTACCGGTGCTTGATGGAAAATTATGTTGTAAAAAGATGTAATATGCGTTGCTGGTTTACAAATGTAGTGGGAGTGTGGGAGCGAGCTTGATGGTGTGGCGAGCTCTCCATAGATCACATTCACCACTTGAAGCTCTCTCGTGTTGGCGGTTGAAGCCGATTGTTGTGCGAATATCCATCTTAAATGTTGCAAGTGTTTTTATTCCGCATAAGTTATGCAAGTTGGTTTCAGAGTGTTTTTCGTGTAAAAGCGGGAGAACTTAGCAGTGCTTAAACCGGGATGCTGCGCTTCAACCTCTTTGCTGGTAAACCGATAATATCAAGATAAAAAGAAAGTGCGATTTGCCAGAGGATACTCGTACATCAACAAATAGTCTAAAATCTAAAATAAACTACGAAATTATATTTAATTGCATTTACAATATATGTAAACGAACAAAACACACACCACACATCACCCAAAACTCGAAATGATGTCGTTTGCGCTTCTTGTACAACAACACGATGTATGCATTTTATTCAACAGAAATATCTCAATCAATTAATTACTTAATTCATATGCCTGCATGAGAGGGGCTTTCTACTGCCAGCGGTTCTTCATCGCTGGCTGGAGCAAGGCGAGCGATGCATCCCCCGCCCGCCCTTCGAATTGTACAAAGATCGTAAATATTGAAATCGCAATGTCACATGATTACATAGAAACCCTACATACACGCTACGTTTAATGATAGACGTCCTCTTTATCGGCGACGTATCTGACGATGTCTCCGGGCTTTAACAGCTTCTCGGCGTCGGCGTCCGGAATCTCGAAACCGAATTCGTCCTCCATCGCCATGATCACCTCGACGTGGTCAAGCGAGTCGAGACCAAGGTCGTTTATGAAGTGCGAGTCGAGCGACAGCTGCAACACACATACGGAAAGAGCGTTAACGTTGCGAGTACTCAGTGCATCGAAGATCTATCAGAATGTACACGCGCTTTCGCCAGAGTGTGGTGGTCAAACTGTCACCCCCAGCGCGTCAGCGCTGTAACCATGTGTTACCTTGCAGGGATCGACTTTGTCGTACAACTGCAGAACGAGCAGCACGCGGTCGGTAATCAGTTTTAGGCTAAGCGGCGGCTTGGAACTGTACAGTCGCTCTTGGGGTGACAGCAGCAGCACGCTCTGGAAAAACGGAACAACTTTTAGAAAAGCGGCTTTACCTTATCGGCGGTGACCTTATCGTAGGACGCGCACACTTTGAGGACGCGATCTTTGATCTCACCCTCGCTCAGTTTCGTTTTAACGACTTCAGGTGAATACATGCGATATAGCATCTAAATTCAAACAGATTATCAGAATGTACATAAAATATACTCGTACATAAATGTATGAATGTACATTAAAAATATAAACACGGTTAGTTAATATTTTGTTGGCAGCATTGAATCTTTTCTTCTTGAGATTTGGCCTTTAAAGACTTTCCTGGTTTTTCTATTTATTTATTTCCTTTTTGGTTAGTCAAATAGTTTATAAAAATTAGAACACAAAAATCAAAATATTAACATATAACATGCATGACTTTTCATAACATGGCATCTAAACATACCATACATTCCCTAGCATGATAAATATGCCCCTGCCAATTTAAATGCACGCATAACATGTTTGAGGTTATGTGAAATTGAAATTATGTAACTACTTTAATAATAATTAATTCACAAAGGAAGCTAGTGTCCTTCAGCTGTAAAATACACTCAACTTGTGGGCGCCTACTTCATGCGGAGTACGCAAATACCACGCAAAATATCAAAATGTGTGTAATTACCGTGGTGGGTGCAAGACTCTTCGCCTCGAGGAGGTTCCGCCGTGCTAACTTGTGAACGGCGAAGGTAGCCGGTCGCGACGTGTATGTACGCAGGAAGCTGGAAGGTCGACTCACCAAACGCAAACTCTTCATCAGGCCAGCCATCGTGTGTGTATTTTTATTAAATTATTGCGATATCGTGGCTTTTTTACCCACAGGATTCAACTCACGACGTTTACGTGTGGTGAGATCGGTTGAGCGGCGCTGATGGTAGGAGAAAAATCGACCAATTCCTATAGAGCTTATGCTACCTATCGTCGCCTTCAGGTACTAATATCCTTAAACAAGCGGCTAATTTGAAGGAAATATATAAAATATTAGACCACATCCATTTAATATTAATAAATGATTGAAAACCTAAGAAACTGAACACAGATATTATGATGAATATCGAAAATAAAACCAAATTTCACTGGGACAAAATATTTCGACCGTGTTTTTTTTGGGAATTTTATAAAAATTCCACGTATAAAACTTTTCAAATATCAAACGATGAATATCTCAAATGTAAGATTAATTAATACATTTTCTTTTATTCTATATTATTTTTTATAACATATTCATTGTTCTACAAAGTAATTTATCAACAAATTGAAAATCTGCGTGTAACATAATAGTTAAAGCTACGTTCAAAAAGTTGCCTAGTTCTTTGTTTGAAACACTTGACACCTGTACATACTTCGTCAATTCGAAATAGTTGCGTTGCCATGGGTCAAACCAATATTCAAATACTCAACACTTATTTGCAATAACATACTTAAACCGGTTCCTTCATTTTCTATCAATGAAACATCACATTTCATATTTTTAAACTTATAAGAAGTATTCTAGTTTCCTTGTATCTTTCCCGTTTCGAGCATTTTGAGGTCAGAATTCATCCATGTAAATGCACCTCATGGAAATGTATGTAATGTATGTAATGAAAAAATAATGGAAATCAAGATACTGAATTGAATGCAAGAATATGTAACACAAACAAGCTGTACTTCGCGAGGTGCAAATACATACTGGACAGAAAGGAAATATCAACCAAAACTAAGATCAGAATGTACAAAATAATGTATGGACCAACATTAAGATATGGTTGTGAGTCATGGGCGCTAAATATAACACACTTGATGAAGATAAGAACAATGGAGATGAAGTATTTAAGAGAAACTTGCGGGCTAAAACTATTAAACAAAATCAGGAGCACGACGAAATAAGGAAATAAGACTTGAAGTGTAAAGTATGGAAAATTTCATATAACAGAGACAACTGGGATGGTGGGGTCATCTATAAAGACTGAAAGATATAACCCGAGTCAAAAAAGAATTGCAAAGCAGAGGAATGAAGACAAGCAGAGGGAGACCCAAAAGAACTTGGGACGAAATAATAACCCAAAACATAGAGAAAAGAAGGATAGTTCAAAAGAAAGCAGCGTCGATGGCAAAAAACAGAACACAGAGGAAACTATTTACACGATAATTTCATGTATATTAGTATAAAATTAATATGAATGAACATTATGTATACTTATTATTTAGTTAATATATTACATATTAAAATTTTTGAATATGTTCATTCGAATTGACACTGCTTCGCCAAAGTCGAAGAATGTAGTTTTGCCTGCTAACATATCAAGTTATGAATGTCAAGACCAGATAATAATTGTCGCTGAAAACTTCCAGGAGCGAATAGGGTAAAATAAACTATAGAATGTATACTAAAGAGATAAGGTAGCCATACATGATTATCATTATGTTAAGAACGACACCAACAGAACGACACTGAGGGGCAGGTGCAGCTCAGAATCCGTTGGGCCTGCATCGCGCTGCGCCACGGTCTCTTGCCCGTGAACCAGTGAACCGTCGAACCGACCAGAAGCATGTAGAACCTTGTAATATGTATGAAGTGTTGTACTGGGTGTTGGGAATTTCAAAACAGTATACATTGTAGAGAAGAGGTGATAACGGTGAACCGTGCGGTACTTCCTGCGAGGTAGTGAACGGAAATGAGTACACATTTTTCACTCTGACTTAAGAAGACCGATAATTAAGAAAGGAGCTTATACTTTTGATAAGGTAGAGAGAGATATTTTGTGTCTTCATTTTTATTAGAAAGCCTTTCTTAGTTCATGGTACACTATCAAAGGCATTCTTCATATCCAGAAATACTGCTGCTGAAAGATTATTCTGAAGATGCGCTGCTTGGTTGTTGGTTAGTACAAATAGAGGATGTATCATTGAGTTGTTTGGTTTAAATACAAACTGAGTCGCGGGGATATTATTAATTGTGTGGTCGTGAATTCTGTTTTTCAGAATATTTTCAAGTTTTGTCAATGATGCAGCTGCATCAATTTTATTTTCTCGTGGTTTGTGTATGGGGACAATTATCCTTGTTTTCCATATTTATTGGAAGATTTGTTCTTTTAAACAGATATTTAGTAGGCTTCTAATGAATGTATGTACTTTGCTTGATAGAGATCGAAATAATTTTCTGTTCATGTAATCGAAACCTGGGGCAGAATTTCTCCCTTTGCCATGTCCAACTTATATTCTTCTTCGGTAATTCCGGGTATTTCTTCCTGAATGTGAGTTTCATTGACTTTGTTTATCCAGTTATGAACTATGTTATCCGAACCGATATTGTGTTGTGAATTGTTTTGTTCTAAGAGATGTATTCTCCAAAATGTCCTGCTAATATTTTTGCTTTATCTTCTTCATCCTGGAGTAGTTATTATCATGTTCTATATCTGTGCATACTTTTAACTATAAGTGGTATTTATAATGGTTTAACAAATTGGTTTTACTAAAATATAACTTTTGTTTTATATTTGAAAATATATACAGTGAAATTGACACAGTGTTTCGCTGAAGTTAGGACAGTAACTAACATCATTCGAAGCCTGAAAATGAAATGTCCCGATGATAATAGTTATCGCAGAAAACTTCCTGGTTGGAATGAAAAAAAAACTATAGAATGTAGGCTTTAGCGATAACTAACAGTAAGTCCCACACGATCATCGGTATTTATCGTGTAAACTTCGTCATGCATTGAGATACACATTATTTCCTAGAAAACTCACTGCAACGCCATAAAAGTTCTAATAATAGTTCGTGTCGTGGGGAAATTGTGTAACATATGCAACCAACAAACAGCGTGCACGAGATTTATCGTATCATTAAGGTTATAATACAAAAACAAGGCAACTTGCCATCGTCGCGCGTCGAAGACCGACCCTGCTTGCAGATAAGCGAGGATGTGTTACGTTTAAATGTGCAACGCAATCGCTGACGACGCCTGCGAACCATGAATTTGCGCGAGAACACATACGGGAATGGCTTACTCTATATAGGATTCAATCAGGATCACGGTATGTGAGATGTCTACTGCAAGTTTACTGTTGCCGTTGCATTTCATATGTTTTTGTCCGGCAGGTTGTTTCTCCTGCGCTACGACAACCGGCTTTCGCATCTACAACTGTGACCCGCTAAAGGAAAAGGAGCGTCGCGAGTTCGACGATGGAGGCCTAGGTTACGTGGAGATGCTCTTCCGCTGCAATTATTTGGCATTGATCGGTGGTGGACCAAATCCACTCTATCCTACCTATAAGGTGATGGTTTGGGATGATCTTCAGAAGAAAACCAGCTTCGGTTTGGACTTTAATGGACCTGTGCTAGCGGTAAAACTACGACGTGATCGAATTGTTGTTGTACTTGGTAAGTTTCACCATCAAGTGGCACGTGGATTATCTTGTAAAGTTTTAATTGATACGTTGCAGAAAGAGTGATTAAAGTCTACACATTTACGCAAACGCCACAGCAGTTGCACGTGTTTGAAACAAGCCCGAATCCACGTGGCTTGTGCGTGTTATGTCCCAATAGTAACAACTCGCTGCTGGCGTTCCCCGGTCGTCAGACCGGTCACGTGCAGGTTGTTGATCTGGCCAACACGGAGAAGTGCGCGCTGGATATCCTTGCTCACGAAACGGAGCTGATCTGTATTGCGCTCAACCTTCAGGGTACGCGCCTGGCGACCGCCAGCGAGAAGGGTACGCTGATTCGCGTCTTCGACACGGCGCAGGGCAATAAAATTGCTGAGCTGCGGCGTGGCGCACATCAGGCGACCATCTACTGTATCAACTTCAACAGTGCGTCGACGTGCTTGTGTGTATCATCTGACCATGGAACCGTGCACATCTTCGCCCTCGACGATCCCAAGCTGAACAAGCAGTCGTCGCTTGCGAACACGGCCTTCCTACCGAAGTATTTCTCGTCGAATTGGTCGTTCTGCAAATTTACGGTGCCTAATGGCCCGCCATGCGTGTGTGCGTTTGGAAGTGATAATTCTGTTATTGGTAAGTAACTTCTGCACTTGTTCTTTTCTGATTATTATGTCCTTGATAAGTATGATATTTTTTGGAATGGAAAGGATTAAAAAACCCTTGCACCTAGCATCTGTTGACGTTAACCAACGATAAGTTGTGTGAAACATATGCCTCTTATGTGCAGATGGCGGTGAAATTTTTAATCCATAAAAATATCGAAACTTTAGATATCTATAAATATCCAATCCATCATTACTTAAAGAGTATCGACTTTATAAACCTTGAAAGTCACATAAATAATCTTCATTTACAGTGATTTGTGCGGATGGTTGCTACTACAAATTCATGTTCAACGTGAAAGGTGAAGCAACGCGCGAAGTAAGCGCCCAATTTTTGGAACTGACTGACGATTCGTATTGACTATATCTTCTCATCCATTCATTTGATGAACGACGTGCACGTGGACAACCGCGGAACATGCGCTGCACTATCGAGCGATGAAGGAGAAATGGACATTGCTGCTGCTGACGATTACCGCAAGCGTAACGTATGTAGCAAAATAATTTCGCAATAAATTACAAATTGAATTCTGTATGATATGTATAATACGTTAGAAATCGAAGCAAAGACGAAATTTTCATTTTTGTGCGTTGACATTGTTTATTTATTTTCCCGACATAAAGAAAGAAATTATTTTGTATTGTATGCATTTTCGTTGACTTTATTCCTTTACTATCCACTAGCAGCCATTTTTTTACTTGGTCTGACGAACTTGATACTGAAAAAGAAAGGCACATAAATTTGACAAAACGTGTTGTTATTTTTATAATATTCGGAATTATTAACACTGTTGTATAGGTATAAATGCACTAATTTTTTAAATAAAACTAATATATACATACCTCACGAAAAATAATAGTAAAATGCTATGTTTGTATGATTCCTTTTTATAGATTTATGAAACTTACCCCAAATTTCAGAAATTGCGTGCTAACTTCCCAACCAGGTCTCCCGATGTGTTTTTTAGACGAACTTTTTAGCGAAAATAATTTTTCTTCCATATTTTTCCGAAACTTTTCCAAAATGTTAGAAATCGTATGCTAATTTTTGAATCGTTAAAGATAAGAATATCTCGATGTAGTTAAATGCACTTTTGAGCGAAAATAAGTCGTTTGAGCACATTTGGACTCGTTTTCTTCTATACTTTAGCGAAATTTTCTTTATATTTTAGAAATCGTATTCTAACTTTCGTATCATTAAAGATAAGGATCTGCCGGTGTGTTTAGATTTAGTCTTTAGTGAAAGTTAGTCGTTTGAGCTCATTTAAACCCGTAATAGAAGACTTTTGAGAACATCTAAACACGTTTTTCTCTAATATTTTAGCAAAACATTGTCAAAATTGAGTTCACGGATCCATTTTAGCGAAAATAAATAAACATATTTTTAAATATACATAATTTTAGAAACTGGCTGCTAACTTTTTAGCCGTTAAAGGTACAGATCTCCGGATGTGTTTAAACGCACTTTTAGGCTAAAATGTTTTTTTATAATATTTTATTATTTATTCCTCAGCGAAATTTTCCTAACTGTCGAAAATCATATGCTAACTTTTTAACCATGAAAGATACCCATCTCCTGATGTGTTTGGTTGCACTCTTCACCTAAAATAAGTTGTTTGGGCACTTCTAAACACGATTCCCCCTATATTTTATCAAAACTTACCTTAAATTTCATAAATCATATACTAAGTTTCATACCGTTAAAGATAAGCATCACTCGATGTGTTTCAATTTCATTTTTAAGAAAAGTAAGTCATTTGAACACATCTAAACAAGTTTTTGTCTTATTTTTAGAGAAACGTTACCTACATTTCGGAAATCGTAACTACGAATGACCCGATGTGTTTAGACCCACTGTTAAGCAAAAATAATTCGTTTGAGCACATGTAAATCACGTTTTTATCCTATACTTTACCGAAACGGTCCTTAAATATCGAAAATCGTATGCTAACATACAGCGCGTTAAAGGCCGGTACCTTTAAGCGTTTAAACACATCAGAAGTTCTTTCCTGGGAATATATCAAGAATTTTATTGCACCATTTTTCGTAAGAAATTGAGTCTCGTTCGTGTATCAACAAATCTCATATCAAAACAGAAAATCTGTCACTAGTATTAGAATTGTTGGTGACATAGTTATACTTTTACTTGGGATTTCAGTCTCGTCTGATACCACCTTGCGATAGCATCTCATATCAAGCACGGTCGAAATACAGAAATTTGCACAATATATACACTTGATACCCGCAGCTGTGTTTTGATTTTCAACATGGGTAGCATGTATGATTACTTCTATGCTGAGGTAAGTAAGCTAATTGGGAGTGTTTAGTGTGTTCAGGTTAATATAATTCGAATTTAAAGTTAACGTGTCGAAAATGTAAACGACCGTTCTGCTGTAAAAACTGTCGTCGCAAGCATGAGGTCAATGTGCACAACATTCACCCAGATTGCTACGTCTGCGTCTACGGAGTGATCCCAATCAGCCTCACACAGACCATGGACGATTTAAGGGACCATCTTCAATCGTGTCATTTCCCGCTGCACTGTGTGAAATGCAGCTTGGTATTCCAAACTATCGACAGCATTGCCCAACATAATTTCAAATGTGGTTCGGCACCAAAGACAGAGGCTAACCAGGAATCCCCTATGAGACCCATCGAACTTTTGGCCATCAAGAATGCTGTTGATTTCCAATCGCCAGATACGGGCGGTACTGAATTGACCACTAGTACGCCGATGACGGAGAATCAGGTAAACCTTAAGGTACCTGAGAACATCACACCTGTTGATAATGATCGCTTTGATATTGGTATGACCACGATCGAGAAAAATAGCACCAAACGGGTGACCTTTATCACAACCCCGGCACCCGATCATATCAAGAAGAAGCGCAAGCATCCCGAAAATCTACTGAAATCTTCACTGAAGAACTCATCGAAACGATGTGGTAATGTGCATTCGAAATGGTTTCAAAAGCGGTATTGTCTTACATGTTTTCAGATTTAGATGGCTTATTTATGTCACAGTCGACGATTGAGATCACCGCTTCGTTTGCAACTGCCAGGGATACCATTTCGAACGAGTCAAATAGTTCCGTGGAGCCACTAACTCGGAACAAATCGAAGCGGCTTAGCCACTCCATGAACGACACCATGTGGATGTCGGCGATCAACGAGAGTTTGTCACTGGACGCGTCGACGGAAATTGCGAAGGCCGGTAAGGTATGTGTATGCAGGCAAATACAAACGTACTCAGCCCTGTGTGGCTGCGCTTTGTAGAATACACCGAAAAATCCATTCAGGACGCCGGAACAAGCTATGACACAGCGCCCCAGGAGGCTGGTGTATGGGCTTCAATGACGTCGATGTTCCGTAATGTTGTGAAGTCTTTCAATGCGTCTAACATGCCCCTCGACTCGCTGAAGCGCAGCAGATCGATGACGGACTTTGATGGTGAGGAAAGCATTCTCAAGCGGCAAAAATTGTGCGACATTAGATGTCGTCCACCGATTCGCCCATCGTCAAAGCGCATTGTGCCTAAGGTGAACAAATCAATTCAAACTGATTTCTAAGTATCCTTCAGATTTCATTCGTACTCTATACGTTCTTGTGCTGACACTTATTGATAACTATTTATCTGCACTATTTATTGCTAAGTTTTTGTCTATATATCCATCTATGAGTGTTGTAATTAAAAATTATTGGTCAATACTTGTAAATGAGATTTTTGAGTAAATACTTTCTTATTATTTGCTATAATGTTTTTAAATCGTTATATTTATCAAAAGAAATTGTCTTTTACGCTTATATGTGCTCTAGAACCAAACCAAACCAGTAACGAAACTTGTGCGGCACGACAATATGATAAAAGAAAGATATTATAACGCCGTTACATGTAAAGTATGGGATACAGATCATAAAATGGTATGGGGGATCGATGATCGGAGTGACGAGTCAACTTGTGGAAATGAACTTGTAGGTACTCCAGTCCCTGATATTTATGGAGATTTATTTTCTTACAAGAGCAGAGCAAATAACTTAGTATTATATTTCTTCTAGGCCTATTTTTCAGTGTCCCAATTTAACTATTTTATGAGTCTATTCATTTCAAGTCAAACTCCTTGTGCATGCATCTATTTTCTATCATGTTTCAACAGTAACTTTAGCTCATCCTGTGACTGTCCTTGCTAATTCCAAAATCGGGACCCTTGTCAAACCATCATTCTTCATGGCTTCCTAATGTCCCTTGCATCAAATCTATCTATCTTCTAAACTTCTTTCAATGTTGGCACTCGTTCACCGGCCTTCTTCATGACAACAACTTTCCAACATTCTTCCTCTGCTCCCGTATCAGCATCGAGACTTTGTGATTGCAAAAAAATTATATAATTAAATTATAAAATAAATATAGAATAAAAATTATATATTTAAAAAACGCGTAATTAATTATCAATCTAACGATAACTACTAGCCAAAAAACTGTTTTATTGGCAAGTTCGATGGAACATAAATGTTGGAACAAAAATGTGAAATTCAAACTTAATTTTAAAATAATATCTAGGACAGATATTCCAGAATTCTCATTTATGCTGCAATTGATATGTAGTTTGTTCTGGTATATCCTTTGAAGTCCAACACTAGTGTAATCTGATGTGTAAAAAATCGAGTTTTCCGAAAAATGACTAGTTTTAAAGGTGTCAATTATTTTCCTATCTCTCGTAATCCTTGGATTATAAATCACCATTCGATGCAGAGTGAAATTTGTTACAAAATATTGCGACACTTTTCCGTTTAGTTACTAAGAAACGTTATTAAAATTGAATATAATAACGGAGACACTCTCCCAGTCAGAAAAATGAAGTCGTTCTTGAGTAGACAATTTCACGAAACAACCAAAAATTCCTATAAATTGTTCAATATTTGAATTTCCAAATTTTAAAATTACTTTCTTTCTTGAAATGCTTATATCTCGCAAACTATTTTGGAAATTGTCACTGTTCTTCCAAACAGTGTATGTCCCGATGGCGTTACCTGATTACTGTGCAACTTGTAGCACTTAAAAGAAGTCTCTAGATTAAAAAAATCGAAAAGCATACCCGGAAAAGTGACGTAGTTAAGATATTTACATTTCTGCAAATGAGCAAAATCTATTCCTCATTTTTTCGGAATCTATTTAACATTTCCACGAACTTTTTGCATTACGTCATAGAGAATGATGCCTTCTATTATTAGTCACAATTTTGTTGAAAATTTTCGAAAATATGCCAACTTAGCTTTGGAACATATTTTAGGAAAAGTTTTTCGATTGAGGAATGAATGGTCTCATGAAAGAGGACGCCATTTGAATGAAGAAAAAGTATGAAAATATTTAATAACTGACGTGATAATCTTCTTTTCTCGTGAATTATTAAATTTTTTCAGGATAATTTTGGATATATACTATGGAAAGTCATCCTCCTTCAAATGATACTAACTTCATCCCTGAACAAACTTTTTTATCTCGAAAGCTGTTTAGATCAGCGGGCCAAAACATGTTCCACATGAAAACCTTCTGGTACATCTTATGAAATATTCAAGAACATTTAAAACAATTACCAATGTATACGTCGTATAGAAAAAATCATTATGCAGGCACAGTCAAATTTGTCACTCTTTTAGTTAGATAGTTACGGTCTTGCAAAGCTGAGGATTTTTTCAAACATCTAGCCATCTGGTTAGAACGCTATGGCTATTTACCATTGATAGATTATGACATTTTCCAACGATTTTTGATTTAATTGATTATTTATTTAATTCTTTGCAATTTACAAAAATACATAGGACCATAGTTTTGGGAAACGGCGGGTAACACTAAATGGCCATATTTTGTCACACTAGAATTACTAAAATAATATATATTCCGAAATTGAGCCAAGGAATGGTGGAGATCCCTATAAAGAGAAATGTGTTATTAAACTATTACAGGGCACGATATTATCCTGCCTTAACATAATAAGTATCTGAAGATTTGTTGGGAAATTAAGACGATATACTTACTTAATAGAAACTCGAATATCAGTTTCCTCCCAAAGTCGCTTTAAGGCCGTCAAAACAACTCCTTCATTTTGAATAGGACTCAATGTACATGTTGAATAAACGACGATACCCCCAACTTGAACGACGCGTAAAGCTTGCATTAAGAGCTCAGTTTGCAGCTCGGGTAGCTGAAGACGTTCTTTTATTCTGTCTGGTCGAAATATGTTATTATCATCCGACTTTACTGAGTGCCGATCTGTAGTGCACGGTACATCGACTAGCACTCGGTCGAAGTATTCCCTACGTTGAAACTGAAGTGTTCGCGCATCCTGGTGACTTACGTACAACTTCCCCTTGTCCAACCAACGCTCCTGCATGTCGTACAAATATTGCTTCATCACGCTGAAGATGCGATTCGTACGAGACAGACTCAGATCATTGCAATGTACGTAAGCCGGTAGGAGGGTTTGTAGAGCAAGTAAACTCTTACCACCTGGTGCAGCGCACATATCCAGGACGCGGCAACCCGGTTTTAGATCCAACGCCAACACTGGCAACAGGGATGCACCATCCAGGAGATAATAATTAAGTACCTTTGTACTGCCACGCCGAGGTTGTGGAAATTCATTTGTATTTTCTTCTTCAAAGCAATACGCGTTTAAGTGTGCAGGAAAACAAATCTTATCAGGCACAACATGAATATAACCGTCACGATTCATTTGAGTTTCACCATCATTCATAGCTTGGACATCTTCATATGATTGCTCAGGAATGAAATCATCACGTCCTTTAACTCTACTGGTTGGTACAAACTCATACAAAATTGATGTGGAGTCATTTTCGTCAATGAATCGGGTAAAGTCTAATTGTGCGTTTTCTAAACTATGTTTTAATGACATGCTGTGTGGTTGATTTTGATTAATTTCAATTTTAGACTTTGGTTCTTTACCATCTTCACTTTCTGATTTCCATGCTTGTTCCAACTTTCGCTTGCGTTCATTCTTTTCATGCTCAGTTTGGAGGTGACCTTTTTCTAGCTCAAATATTGTCCTTATATTTAATCCTCCTTTATTTTCAAGAAATTTCATCGATGACTCGGAATCCGAATAGTTATTGATCACAGCGACATATTTCTGTTTTCCTAACAATGCTGCACGTACTCCTATCCATTTCTTCTTATAAGAAGCCTCGTATAAATCGTCAAAATGCTCCAATGCACGAGTCGTTCCCGGTTTGTGTTTCTTTTGCACTGACTATAATATGGAAAGAAAGAATTATATAAGGCGATTTCATTATATAACATAAACCAATGAATATTTACATACCCAATGGTTTTCTTTGTGTCGGTATCGTTGTATTCTTATATTTGTTGTCAAAATATTAATTATGTGAGTGTTTTGCTTGAACATATTGAAGGTTATGTTAAACATGCAATAAACGTTTATTGCCTATTTTTATTAACAGAAACGTGAGGAACATCAATGAACTTTCTGACTATTGCATGCAATATCATTAATTATTACAAATGCGCCCACAATTAAAAATTATTTGAAAGAAAATAACCCTACTTTTAACTCTCACATCAAAATATATCTTAACTTTGAAAACTCTGTAACAAAGAAATAATTGATTATAACTTTGTCGATTTCACTGTAATATGTAATGAAGTTTTCTAAAATGTTGAGAATAATGAATATAACGCACAGTAACAAAGAAAAAAAATTCGCGGCATATAAAGCGAATCGGTAAACATCGACATAATACATTCGTTTAATTTCAGTCTTTTCAACCGATCTTTCACGAAGTTTGAATTAAAACTATTTTAGTTATAATAAATGGATGAAAAGCTTATAAAAAACATGTTCCTCAAAAGTATATGACGCATAACATATGAATAAATAAATAAATAATTTAAATTTCGCGGGAATTCATAGAAAATCGAGAAACATCGGATACATTCGTTTAATTTCTCCGATTACAACCGATCTAAATTGAAGTTTAACTTAAAAGTGAACTAATGTATTTTTCTTTTCACAGGTGAGTAAAAAGGCATAAAATCCCCAAACACAAGAAAATCAAAGACGATGTCAAATATGGACCTTTCCTGTACTCTGGATACTTTTCGCTGTCAAGGTTATGCTCGGTTATTATACTTACGCCAAGGACGACCTACACTTGTATTTGTGAGCGGCACTCTCACTATTGGAGGGAGGTTGAGGTGTGATTGTATCTGTATTTGTGCCTGCAATTTGTCCGGTGACGTGCTGCCTGTGTGTGTTTTTCCTGCGATCGCACACGACGAGTACCTGCTATAAGCAACTAACCAGACGTGAGCGGCTTACTTCCAAACCGCTCAGCACTAGGAAGCCGTAGCTGCTTCCACACTCCGACACGATGAGCGCGCTGTTGAAATTCGCCCAAGCCTCGGCGTTGCATGGCTCGAAGGTGAGTGCTTTTCAACCGACTCGAGATTTATCCGCCCGAACACTTATTATTATTACATAACCATGTATTAGTTATGAGGTGATTTACGATCTCTTGCAATATATGTAGATTGGATGGTCGCGAGCCGCTGCCAGCCGGGCGTTGCACATTACGCCTGGGCGACACGATACGAAGACGAGCCAGGAGGCCTCGTATGGCGTGATTGATCACACATACGATGCCCTCGTCGTGGGGGCTGGTGGAGCCGGCTTACGGGCTGCTTTTGGCCTCGTTGCAGAGGGTTTCAAAACTGCTGTTATCACAAAGTTATTCCCAACAAGATCCCATACGGTTGCTGCACAAGGAGGCATTAATGCTGCAGTTGGTTAGTATGATTTTTATTTTTAACTGGGCATTGGGTACGTGATTATACGCGTTATACGCGCTAGGAATGTCAAACACGGTTGATACTCTTTGACAAATTGACGATTTCTTTTCCATTCATAAGCCGATTTGGTCATATATCAATAGCTAAACTATTCAAGAATATTCCCTCTAAATTTCAAGTCGATAGCTGAAGTATTTACGAAGTTATACATAAAAATAAGTATGTTTACAAAAATTTAAACGCGTTTTTCTCTGGAAACATTGTTTTTCGATTTTCTGTACACGATAGAGAAAATTCTACTGAACCGATTTGGCTGAATGACCGGTCCTTTTTTTCTGAAGTGTTAGCACCCTTAGTGTGTTTTCATATATTATATATTTATCTCTAACGTTTGATATTTATCTTATCGTTGAAACATCCAAAATACACCTTTGCTTGCACCATTTTATCTTTAACGCTTCAGTGTAGCACGCAATTTCATTTTAATGTCATCAAGGTTTTCACATTTCATATGACAGAATCATACATGCCTTTAATATATTTGCAAATATAAATGGCAATGCTTTTTAGTGTAATTTCACCACAGGTGTTCCTTCCGCTGAATATCACGTATAAGTATATCCTGCTATTTGATTAATGTTGACTGATAAAGTTCTTTGGAAATTATAATAATGCTTTTGCGTTTAATATTTCATTCCACTAAGACGTGTTATTGCTTGCTAATGACTTGTTTTAACCGATTGTTTTTAACCAGTTATTGTGTTACCGTATATAATGAGTCCTGCATGAACTGATAATTAATAAACTTTTAACGTGATTTGACGATAAAACGTATTTGCAATTCATGTACATATTTTACAACAACAGTTTAAACGAGGGGTTTCCGGTAGTTTTATAACAATACATTTCTTTGGCTTTCAGTTTTCCTGATAATATAAATTAATACATTTTCGGGTCACCCCTTAGACTAGTCCAGGCCTCCCCAGGTCGCATATCACAGTTTGGGGAGCTTGGTTATTGGCTTGAACTAGAATAAATATCAATCGTAGACTCAATACAATAGTATTCGGATCTTAAACAAATGGTCTTAAAGTAATTGTTATTATAGGTAGCATGGAAGCTGATAACTGGCAATGGCACATGTACGACACCGTAAAAGGTTCCGATTGGTTAGGCGACCAAGATGCGATCCACTACATGACCCGAGAAGCGGTCAAGGCAGTAATTGAATTGGAAAACTACGGAATGCCATTCTCGCGCACAGCAGAAGGCAAAATCTACCAACGTGCGTTCGGTGGACAGTCCCTAAAGTTTGGAAAGGGTGGCCAAGCGCATCGCACATGCTGCGTGGCCGATCGTACCGGCCACAGTCTTTTGCACACGCTGTACGGTCAATCGTTGCGTTACGATTGTAACTACTTCGTGGAGTACTTCGCATTGGATCTTCTCATGGAGGACGGTGAATGTCGGGGCGTGATTGCGTTGTGCCTCGAAGATGGCACGATTCACAGGTTCCGCGCGAAGAACACTGTGCTGGCGACTGGTGGTTACGGCAGGGCGTACTTCTCCTGCACATCGGCGCACACCTGCACTGGCGATGGCTCAGCGATGGTAACGCGTGCCGGTCTGCAGAACGAAGATCTCGAATTCGTGCAGTTCCACCCGACCGGTATCTACACAGCTGGCTGTCTGATTACGGAGGGATGTCGTGGAGAAGGTGGTTATTTGGTAAACGCGAAGGGTGAGCGGTTCATGGAGCGTTACGCGCCCGTAGCGAAGGATTTGGCGTCACGTGACGTTGTTTCCAGGAGTATGACCATTGAGATCCGCGAAGGTCGTGGATGCGGCCCCGATAAGGATCACGTTCACTTGCAGTTGCATCATTTGCCTGCCGAACAGTTGCATCAAAGACTGCCAGGTATCTCGGAGACTGCGATGATTTTCGCTGGCGTTGATGTCACGCGTGAACCTATTCCCGTACTACCGACTGTGCATTACAATATGGGTGGTGTGCCTACGAACTACAAGGGTCAGGTGCTGAAGAATCTTGATGGTAACGATCAGGTTGTGCCTGGTCTCTATGCAGCTGGTGAAGCATCCTGCTCCAGTGTGCATGGAGCCAACCGATTGGGAGCGAACTCGTTGCTGGATTTGGTTGTATTTGGTCGTGCATGTGCGAAAACTATTGCTGAGACGTGTAAACCTGGAGATAAATTCGGCGAATTGTCCAAGGTATTTATTATTATACTAACTACACAAGTTTAAGGGTAACCAAAGTATCGGTAGCAATAGTAGTCGATACTTCGATATCGTTATTTTGTCATTTGTACGTGCGAAACAAATGCTCCACATAACTTTAAATATCTGCAAATAGATGGGGCCAATGTCGTTTCAGATACTTTTGATTGAAATATTTACATAATTGTCAATACTTTTATACTCTACTTGGTATCGAATCTATCACTACCATAAAGTTTTGGTGATGACAATGTATTGCTTTTTGTGCTTCAGAATGCCGGCGAGAAAACAATCGCGAACGTCGACCGAGTGCGATACGCCAAAGGTGCAGTACCCACCGCGGACCTTCGCCTGCGTATGCAGAAGACGATGCAAACGAATGCTGCCGTGTTCCGCACGGCGGAGACCCTCCAGGAAGGCTGCAAACAGATGAAGAAGCTGTATAAGGAACTAGACGACCTCAAAGTGAGCGATCACAGCATGGTGTGGAACTCGGACCTGGTCGAGAGTTTCGAGCTGCAGAATTTGATGCTGTGCGCTATGCAGACGGTGGTCGGTGCCGAGAACAGGAAGGAGTCGCGCGGGGCGCACGCCCGCGAAGACTTTAAAACCAGGATGGACGAATACGACTACAGCAAACCGCTTGAGGGCCAACAGAAGCGCGCTTACGAAGATCACTGGCGCAAACACACACTGACTACCATGGACGAGAAAACCGGAGCCGTAGATATTAAATACCGCCCCGTCATCGACGAGACGTTAGATCAGAACGAATGCTCTACCGTGCCGCCGACGATCCGGTCATACTGAGCACCAATCCTCGGGATACAATACCATTACGTAATATTTACCACATTGTTTAGCTTAAAGTACTTACTAAGTTACACACACAAAACCAGTATGATTACCATATATCATAACTTTTACATGATGCCCATTATTTATTGTACATGAGCTACGTAATTATTTATTTGTTAGATTTTTGTTCGGTGTGGTGCGATGTCAACGATGAGCTGTGTTTGACGATATTTCAAACGACGTTTTCTTTCAGTCGATCACGCAAAAATGGGGATACGGTGCCTGTTATACAAACAAATATATGAAGTTTTCAACCAATTTTGTTTCTTATCGTATATTCACTTGTTGACACAGTATGCAGCTTTAACATTGACATGAAGATATTCCTTAATAAATTTAAAGTTAGCCAGCAAAATCAAGCCTACTCTCACCAAAATCAATTGGCCACGTTCGGTGTCTAGGGTGTGTATAATCTTATGAATCCCTAATATTCTTCGTTGACCTTGGACCTTCGAGGTACCTTCACGATGTCATCGATCATAGGGACTGCCTTGTTGCTCTATGTAATTCACTGGCCTTGTGGATTTGAGGACTTTACTGTATCCAGCCACCGCTTTCTTGGTATTTCTCTTGTTCTCGCCAATTTACATGAATGACAAACCAATAAATTAACATTGCTCAAGTGAAGCAAATATAATTTTATAATGTTATATACAATGCTTTACAAAGTACGTATTTAAAATAGCCGCCATGCTGAGTAAATTAGGTGCAAATTGGGTTTGTCATTAAACGTTACCTATGCAGGGATAATAATTGATGTCTGAATAGAATGAAAAAAATAATGAATAACAAAAAATAGTAAAGTAATTAAACAAATATAATTCAAAATCATTACTCAAATAGTTGTCATCGTGCATATATCAGTACATACATATGTATTTAGAGTACTCCTTTATTTCTCGAAGTTCTTTCAGTAAGACACACTGCATATGCACAGCCACGTCAATATTTTATAAAATAATACAATCCCGAATAATCAGAAAACGGCCTTGTTATCAGGATGGACGAGTTCAGCGGAAAATTGAGAATATTTCGACTTCCATTTTAAGTTTACTGGGACCACCAAAAAGATATCCAAATTTTGAGTACGGCTTGGAAAATTCAAAGTACCACTGTACTGGACAGACCACTTGCAAATTTTCTCTTCTCCAATCGTCTCGGTGCTAACTGTAATTTGGTATAATTTATCCAAATCCTGTAAAATAAATAAAATATTCCATACAGTTTTGGTGTATTTGAAAATTTCAGGCATAAAACATTTTAGATGTGCACTTACATCTAGAAATAATCTGACGGCGGAGCCTGTCCTCAGAACGACCACATCAAAATATTTATTTGTAACTTTGACTACTACAGCATTCACAATAAAAGGACTATGTCCTTGAATGAATCGTGCCAGTGTTAGATTACAACTGGCATCTCCGGCCTTCTTTGCACTGGTCTTCTTTCTGTTGCAATGCTCTGCGATTGCTTGGACTTGGCTGGTGCTCCAATTCGGTTTCTTGCACAGTCCGAGACTGGCCGCCAACAATCGATGTACCATCACATCTGCGTAACGCCGGATTGGGGATGTAAAATGGGTGTAGATTGGTATGGATAAGCCATAATGGTGAAAATCCTCATAGACGACATTATCCGTGCAGAAATATTTTGCCTGCTTCATTGGTATCATGAGCATGTGGTTTAGGGCGACGTATTTGGGATATTCTGCCGATAAACAGAATATTTATAGACATCGTGATTCTGTGATTTTTTGACAAGCCTAACTATTGACGACAATTCACAAAAAGGTGAATGTTCAAACGGACCGGTTTTCTATTCTAGATATATTACGAAACTATTACATGCCAATGACAAAACAAAATTTAAAAAAAGAATTACCTGAAGGACCCATTGCCTTAAATCTGGTAAGGCAGTTTTGGATCTCCGTACTGGAGTCGAAATTAAGCTGCAGGCCCATAATTTCCAAACGATCTCGCAACTGTTTCAACATACGGCAGAAGGGTTTATCATGCTTGCGCAAAAACGCCAAATCCGGATAGTGTTCATAGATCTTGGTTGCAACACTAATATTGGCTAATAACATGAACTCCTCAATCAAGAAATTGGCTTCCCCATTTTCATGAACCATAAAGTCGATCGGATCAAGTTTCTCGTTCAACATAAAGGAAAACTTCGTCTGACTGATCTTCAACGCTCCATTATCATAACGCCTTTTGCGCATTTGGCGAGCCAGACCATTGAGCCTATCCACACATAAGCAGATATCATCAGGTGTGAACCTACCGTGAATCACAGGCAGGTCATTGCCGGTACTCCCGCCGTCGATAATAGCCTGTGCATGTTCGTATGCCAATTGCGTACAGCTATTGATAACGCTACGCCCAAAACGGGTGCTGATAATATCAGCTTCATTATTGAGTTCCCATATCACAGAAAAAGCGAGGCAATCACGTCCCGGTAATAAGGAAACATTCATGCAAAATTCCTTCGGGAGCATGTGAAAAACTTGTTCGACGAAGTAAACCGATGTTGCTCTCTCAGCAACTTCCTTGTCCAATACTGAGTCTTGCTCTAAATAATGAGCCACATCAGCAATATGTACACCAACTTCGTAATTGCCATTCGGTAGCACTTTAATGTGCAGGGCATCATCTAAATCCCTAGCAGTTAACGGATCTATTGTAAAAATGCATTCATGACGTAAGTCAAGCCGTTCAGTAATATCCACATCGGTTATATCGTAACAAGATGGAACGCAAGTCAATGCTTCTGGAGTAAAGTCATTATTAATGTTATTCTCAAATAGAATAGCTTTATTCTCAACAGCCAGGTTTAGGGAAGGACCGAGGCATTCTAATACTTCACCTATTGCATGACCTACCGTATTCCAATCTAATAATCGGACGGTGTACATGGTTGAAGCAAAAGTCTTAGATTTGGCGAAGAACTGGCTAGGCAGGCTCTTCCGAAGAAGATTTAACTTCGGAAAGCATACATCTCTCGGAGCAAACATAGGTTTTGGCTTTCCAAGAACGTACTGTATTTCAAGAAACCCAATTGAAGTGCGTGGATGAACTTTCTCAAGGATATAAACCACACTGTACAAGTTGCCCGTCGTTCCTTTTTTCTTTAGTACAACAACATCCCCATGCAATGCTCGATTGCGATCGTAAACATTCTCAATGCAATGATCGGGTTCGTCCGGATTAGCGTTGGTGCAAAACGCCTGACGGTGCATTCTCGGGTTGATCCTTAAACTTCCTTGTAATAACGTTCCATTTTGCAAACCTGACTTTGCCTCTGTCTCCGAAATATATGGAGGAAACTTTGTTGAGTTATCTTAAAATGTTTGGAATTAAATGATTTTGTATTTGAATTTATGGTTTTTGTACAAGGTGGGTCATGATAACTTCCTTTTCTCAAACCTTAATAAAACCATTGTTTGAATTAGAAATAATGTATTTGTTTTTTTTTTATTAATCTAGTCACATTGTACCACGTGTACCTTGTCGAAAAATATACAATTTTCACGATTTGTGACACTAATTTTTAAATTAAAAATGGATGAATTATCCTGCCTCTTTTTTTGAGTTGCTCATCTAGCGTGAAATTAATATTTGCACAAGAAAATAATTAATTTCACATTTTAAATAATTTAATTAAGTACAGAATAAGCCATCATTCTACGATATCAGTTCGATAGAATTTTCTCAAATGAGCAAAAAAAAACATGGGCCATTCATGTCAACTGTGGAAATTGCATATCACAGGATGACTTGAGATTTTGCATTCACCTTTCAGCAAGATTATCACACGTCGGGTTTTTAAATAAATTGTTCGGTATCCCGCAGTGTTTCTACATTGTCACGACTTTTTTAATAGGTCCCAAGGGGATCCATTCCAGAAATTGAATCATCGGGCATCGGCCTCTGAAGTATTGATGAGCATCGAACGGGAGTATATCAATACTAATATTTTTTGACATCACGACATCACAACTCATCTTTCCTTTGAGGCAACATAACACCTCCTATGTTAGCAAGAGACAAGAAAAACACCAGAATTCGCTTGACCATGTGTAGGGAGAATGGCGAACGTCACATATGAGATAAATATTGAGGGAAATTGAGGAAAAGTTAAAAACACACAAATAAAGCCTTCTACGCAAACAAAATAACGTAAAAAACGATAAATTGCTGAATAATACAGAAATAAATATATATGAAACTATGATAAGACCAAAGAAACAAACTTTAATCAAATTAAAAAAAAGGATAACGTATGGCGAAAAAACGAAACCAATGCCATATTTCAAAATATTGGGATGGACACCATGAAACAAAAGAAGAAAAGGAAGACCCAGAAATTGGAGAAAGAACGCGCAAGATAAAGATATGGAGGCAAATTACGCAAAAATAAACGCAATATGCACGAAGGCTATGGAAATAATCACCCCAAAAAGAGGAGGCAATAACCGAAAGTGTGAAAAATAAGTATATATAAGAAATCTCAAGAATATGATGTTAATTGTTGTACGAAAAATGTCTATTTATATACTTTTTGTGTTTTAAGTAGAATTGTTATGCGAAAAATGTATTCTAAATTTAAGACTGTATAAAACATGTAATGTTTCTTGGAAAAACTCGACGTCATACTCATGTACGCACTGATTAATTCAAAAGACGAGGCGATGTAAACGTTAACTTAAATATCGATTTGGCAATGTGAAAAAGTTGCACGGTGCTTCTGAATTATAAATTAAATTGCCTTCAAAAATTCAAAGCGTTCTGGGTTATAGTAAATGAGAAAATAAATTGAGAGAATCATGTACTTTTCGACCAAGTCAATAAGGGGGCAGCCCCATAAAACATAACTTTATGCTTGTTACACTATAAATAAGGCATAAAATAATTATAATTCATACAATGGGGTTTCTCAAGCTTTGAAAATTATGTCCAGCTGCACCTTGGCTTCGAATTAAATGTTTTGTATAATATTAATATTGTGAACTTTTAATACACTAACCTGTTTTAGGACTTGTCTCTTGGTTTCGATTCAAAGGTGCTAAAGGTATCCGCTGCATATTCGTGCTAAACTCGACTAATTTGCTATCAGTCGTGTAAAATTGTTGCAAATTGATCTTCGAAGATTTCCTCACCCTATTCGGTCGAATGGTAATACCACAAATCGGTGCAGCAATTCGAACAATTTTAAACTCAATCTGCAGATGTTGCTCTAAAAATCAACACGATGCATGTATGAATTGTTGTAAATGGGAATAAAATGTTGCAATAGTAATAGACTTAAGCAATAACTCACCTTTTTTCTTCTCTACCTTCTTCTCCTTGTTTTTCTTACGATTTTTCCGTCGATTCCGAGGGGTTTTCTGTAAATGATGATTGTTATCTTTGACAGTTTCTCTGGATTTACCCTGATTATCGCCCATTGTGCAATCGGTGTGCACCGTGTGCACACAGAATTTAATTTTTAATATTTGCTTTATTTTAGATAAGGACACTCGTAATTAATTGCAAAACAAAACACATGCATGAGGTATTATAGTTCAATTACTATGTTCACGAATTAGGCAAAGCTTATCGTCTGAGCTACTAATCCATTGATAACAAATTATGTTCACTTCCAGTAACAAAAACATCAGGATATAATTGTAGAAAACCCAGACCACCGAATAGACGACTATGCACGCGAACTCGACGGTTTTTGTGAAAATATAACCCAATGCAGCTGCCCGATTTGACACTTGTCACCTTTACGACCTCACAAGTCAAAATCCCCAGAAACGTCAGATTACAAAGTTAGATGTCAAAAAATGTATGCAACCAAATATACAAATTTATACACACTGCGCATACAATTCATATAATCCTAAAATCAATGCAACTATCTATGATACCTATTAAATAACTTCGATTTGATGCGTTTGCAGACATGTTAATTTTTTTAATGTCACCATGCAAGTAACGGGTCCCCCACAATTAGAATCATGAAATGGTAATTTTATTGCAAAGGGTACAGATAACTACATTTTCATTCCAAAAAATTTCGTGGCACACTTTAAAAAAGTCGTGGTACTCAAAAAACCTCGACTCAGAGGCTGAGAATATCTGCGGTATTGTTTTAACTAGTATTTCACGGAAACCAGCCCATAATGAAAAAATCAGCAATGATTTGAGAATATCGGAAAAGACTGTAAACCCCAATCCCATTTCAAAATTTGAAAGTAGACTCACCTATATGACCGAAATCTTGCGTACAAGAACAACAATTCAAACGTTACAAATTAATGGTAGTTCGTTATCGTAGATCGCTTAACAAAACAAAAACACTATTACTTTGTATAACTCACGATTATACCCGGGAAATAGCAACGTGTGAGGGCGCTGCAAACCCTGTAGTCTTGGTAGCGACGTTTTTATTTCTAAATTTTGTTTTTATGGCACACTTTGTAAAAAAGGCAAGCAAATAAAAAACATATTTCGAATTTCCTAACACTGAAAACTCAAACAAAAGGTGCTCTCCTTATTAACAAATTTGACCAACGTTGAAACTGTGGTTTCCTAGGGACAGTATGGCAATCGAGCATAAACAAATTTTGAAATGTTTCACGAGCCCATATTAAAATTTTAAAATAAACTCACCTGAATGGCCGACGTCTTGCGTATTAAGAGTTCGTCGGCGTAGATCAAATAACATTTAATTACTTTGTACGACTCACAATCGCAAACGGGCAATAACAACACCTATTAACTCACTTAGGCAACCTGTTGGCAAACAAGAATCGCGTTCAATAATAGCGAACAACTAATTAACCACTAATCGTTGTTACTGATCGGCTACTATGGTCCTGGGTGCCCACAGTATGACGGCAAGGGACAAAAACAGAACACGTTTCCCTACGACTATTTACTACAGCGCCTGTTTGATCGATTTTTTGGAATGAGTATGACGGGACACCACGAATTTTAAAGTTGGCTTTGGCGTCAAAACAAAACTGTCGTAGGTAAAGTGTACTTCAGCGTTTCCCAAACTATTTTGACTGCGGCCCGGTACAACATTAATTTACCGAGTAATAACACGTACTCTTTCATTTTGTTGCTGCATGAAAGGGAGTAAATATTAATACTTTATAGTACATTGTACAATGAGCATGGGATGGTACCTCATTCCTCAGGAGTACGAAACTCATACGAGTGAGAAAGGCGAATTTCATGCGAGTTCTACATTATAATTTTTCTACTCATGTTTTATAGCATGAGCATAACGATTTTGATTAAGTTATGATATTCACAACCTATTGCTGATCATAACAGTGCTTTAACATGAATACACTTCAATATTGTTTTTGATATCATGCATATCGTAAAACATTTCATGGCCTGCTTCTTTGCTAAGCTAACAATACGGTAATGTTAATATAATAATGCCGCGTTGCATTGCTTTGCATCGCATCCCTGGTGAAGTCCAACCCCCGCGCGCGGGGTGGTGGTATGCCTGCTCTATAATGTTAGGTGAGAAGTCCAACAGCTACTATCCTAATAAATCGTGCCCCGTGGTACCGCCAAAACTGTCAATTGGCACATACGGTCTAATTATGTCTATGAAAAATCGAGTTGTTAGCGATCCATATAATATACGTCTATGATAAATGCACATTATCATAGATTATTATTTATAATCCACTATAATCAAGATAATCACTATAAATAGAAGTATACTCAATATGGGGGTATAGTAAATGTAGTGAAACATAGAGCCTGCTAAAAAGAGTTCGAAACGCGAATTCGAAACTCGTTCTATGGATTTCAAACTCACGGGTTTGAAACTCGCTATTAAATGAAACTCGTAAACACGGGTTTTGGTCAAGTATCAAAGGTCTCTGTGAATTCGTACGATTCGTACAGTTGACGCCGTTGACTTTGAATCAGCTGTCAAAACTGTCGATTATTATCATGCACCGAAATTCGTCTTTGTTTTTTCGTTTCTTAAATTATAAAGAAAACATTATATACACCGATAAGATTAAGTAAATTGTCACGAGTTAAGTAGAACTTATCAATAAAATATCGTCCAATAAAATTGTGTTGGGTTTCTTGGGTTGCCTATGCTCACAATACATTACATTTTATTATTCAATTTCACATGTGTAGCCTCGAATTTTTATTAGTTTCGCATGGTTTTGAACTTATATTTTGCATACAACAGTATAAATTAGAAAAGGTGGACAATAAAGAAACATGACCGATGAGTGGTTGTAAAACAAGGAAGGAAAAACATTCGTCCATACTTTTGAAGCCTGATATCCCCGTGTAATGACAGCATGTTCTTCCAAAGTGTACATAAATACATTTAAAAGGAAGGTGCAACTATGCACTGATGAGACTCGATATCAGTATAGATTCTAAAGTGAATCTGGTGCACTTCGTCTTCGTGGCGGCTACGAAATGGACACCCAGGACATAATTTATTTGGCGCTGCTGATTTTTAGTGTGATTTTCGGTCATTTCTACCGCCAAATTGATGATTTCCAACAGCGAAAACGTATTGGGACAATTATTGGAATCATCATCGTCCTAGTTGTGTCTGGAACACATATCATTCACAACCTGGTATTCTTCTGCATTAATGCTATAATTATTCTCTACTTGGATAAGAGGTAGGTGAATCTTGGACTTTGCACTAGAAATACATTAACTAGTTATGAAACTAATTGTGATTGTCTGAAATTTTAGACAATGCCATCTTATATCAATCGCCTTTTCGTTTCTATATTTATTATTTTTCCGAACAACCGAATACTTTGGTATTCCATACCCGCCGAGTCACACAAACTTGGTGCAAATGATGCTAACACTTCGAATGACATCGATTGCGTTTGATGTTAATAAGGCTTACACCAATCGCAAGAGGAAGGATGCTGGTGATTGTTCTGTCGAGGATAAAGCTGAAATCGAATACGATGATTTCGCACTTGACTTGATTGAGTTATTCCACTACAGCTTCAACTACATTGGCGTGCTCACTGGCCCCTTCATCAAGTACAGAACTTTCCGCGATTATTACAGCAAACCATTCAGCAAATATGCACCATACAAGCAGGCACTCTTGTATAAATTGAAGTGGGTGCCACTTTATGCAGGTTTGCATCTGCTTGCAACTTATTTGTATCCATTTTCGGTAGGTTGAATGTAGATTTATAGGATTATGTTGCAATTTTAATCAATATTAATGTTTTAGTACGCAAAAACGGACGAGTTCTTTACGGAACGTTCAGTGTTCTACCGTTTAATGTATATTTGGCCTGTGTTTTTCGCTTTCCGAATGCGCCTATTCATTGGCTTTGCACTCTCTGAGTGTGCGTGCATTATGGCGGGACTTGGAGCATATCCAATTGTTTGCGAACCACGAAGTGGAGGTGGACCGTCGAAAAATTTTGCTACTTTGCAGAGATTGTAAGTACACCACTTAATTTATATTGCACATTTACCATTTTGCTGTTTTGAAATCAATTAGGGAGTTAACCAAAGTAATAATTTTTTTACACATACAGTTTCTCGATTGTAGTTGTGAAATCACTTAAAAGCTGTCCTAGTTGAATCATAACGTTTATCACGATTTTCGTTGCTTTCTTGAGTCATTTATTAACCACAAAGGGAGGATATGGTTGAAGTCTTACGGATTTGAACGAAACTGGCAGATGTGTTGCATATGACTAGAAACTAATTATACTAAAGCGAGATTACGCAACTCTAAAGCGTTGCCCTTAAAAAAGCTTTCAAAATGTATCGTTTACATTCCTTTGCCTTTAATGTGGGAACCTCATTTGCCAAGTCAAGGAAACATTTTTTGCCCCCAAAATTTCAAAATCGATAGCTGCAAGTGTTTACGAATTTAGAGTTTATAAAGAAGACTTGTAAATATATATTAGCCTATAACGCGTATCAGCCTCTAATGCCTGTAAACGCGTTTTTTCGCAATCATTTTCTATAATTCTTTGCCAACATGATTAAGATTCTACTGAACCCATTAGGCTGAATGATGGCCTATTTTATAGATAAAGTACTAAAATGTGAACATGGTTCCAAAATATTTTATAATCCATATATAATTATCATATAATTCACATACTTGTTAGATTCTCCATTGTTTTGGTTAATTCCATTAATTTTGGTAAAAATACATGATTGTAAAAATCGAAAAATGATGTTGCGAACGAAATACTGCAGATATCGACTATTTTAAACATAATGTAATATTTTTGCAACCAACAGAAGCAAAGATGAGAAGCAATGCGCATCGACTGAGATGAATTTCGCTGCTGCAGACGCGGTGGATGTTTGGGGCACGGAATTCGCACCTACGTTTAAGGAAGGCATGCGAGCCTGGAACACCGGCGTGCAGTACTGGCTGGCGATGTATATCTACAAACGCTTCCCATATAAAAAGTATCGTGCATTTGCAACGATGGTAACTTCTTCAATGTGGCACGGCATTTGTATCGGCCATTACATCTGTTTAGGATGCGCACCGTTTGTGCTGCCAGTTGATGCTGTATGGTCGAAGATTTTGATCAAAGGACGTAGTGGAACCGTAAGTAGCTTTTGACATTTGTATAAGATTACAGGTTGAGCGAGGTTTCTTTGGGTTATGCATTGCTATTGATGAGTTATTTTATATTTTTAAAATGATAATATTGTGTTTATTCATGCATGTTCATGAACAGACCATAGTCTTAGTTCACAGATTACAATCTTAGATCTTTTAATGATGATTATAGTTTTGAAATTCTCTACTTGCTATCCAAAACTTTAAAATACTAATGTAATGCATGCAAGTTCATATTCATAAGAAAACTTTTTATGTATAATTAATAGCCATACTAGGCTTGACTTATTATAATTAATTGTAATTATTCAATTATTGCATTCGACAACGTTTGAAATTCAAGAACGTCCTTTTCTTGATATGCTAACCTATTGATTGATCCATGAACTTCCTCAGTGGTATTTGAAAGTCGTCTGGGCCCCTGGACATTTTATATTTGGAGGGGGATCCCAAATATAATGCCAAAAATTTCTCAAGCCCACCTCGAGACCTACCTGAGACACCGATTTGGAACGTGGGCGAAAAAGTCTCAAAGTTGTGTCAGGGCTGAGTCAAATTGTGAACTATGTCCCGGGGTCCCTAATGTGCTCACGTGCCTAGTGTGCCTAATAGATAATCCGCGAATTTTCCCCAAAATATATTTCTGTATTAATTCCCTATGCAATTTTCAGATGCTCTATATTTGTGAATGGATAATGCTTATCATTTCACGTTTCTTCTTCTCCTACTTGGCCATCGCCTTCCACTATCTAACCGTCGATTGGGTGATGTACTATTACAACTCCATTTACCATTTGGGCATCATCATCGGCATTGTGATGTACTTTGGTGGCCTGCAAATTCTGCGATTCATGCCAAGAGATCCGAAAGTTACCTCAGCTACTACAGTGCCAAAAAAAGTTGATTAAGCATACACATATGTTCAATTAAAAGAAAATTTCAAATTTATATATACATTTCCTAGGTATGTATTTTTATAACGTCGATTTTGGGTGATGGAATTGGATTGGTAACATAAAATTTAATTGATTATTAAATTTAAGTACTCAGATATATTTTCAAATTTTATAATATGTGTCATCATTTTTTATATTGAAGTCAATATAGTTTAGATTATTTAGGTCATTGTGAACAAATGTATTCCTTCAAAATTAATACATTCATATCTTAATTATAGGATGTTTGTCCGCATGTACTTTTAGATTTTGGTAATATTATAAATACAATAGAATCTCGATAATTTAAAATGTTCGGTACATTTTTATTTTTGAAAAATTTTAATACACACTTTTTCTATTAAGGGGTCAACCTCATTTACTATGCCAAAGGTACATGATTAACGATTATTTTTCTTAGGTTCTATAACTCAAAATGTGTTAAATTTTTGATGACAATATTATATGACGTTCTTTTAAACTCAACCGCGTACACTCTACCGTCATCAAAAATAAAAAGGTTTTGCAAATGTATATAAAACTATCTGGATGACGTTGAGAATTTTCAAGAAAAAGTTAAAGTTTCATGTTTTTATACAATTTTAAGTTAATATGTATTTTTTTGCATACAAATACAAAAACATGAAAATTGTTAAATATATATTCTTTTTCAAAAATCAGCTGACGTGATATTCGAGAATTTAATTATCTACAAAATGAGCCAGCATTCAGCCAAATCTGATCGGAATAATATTCTCAATCGTTTGAAAAAATGATGTGGGAAAAACGCGTTAAAAGTTAGGTACATATGAGGGAGCGAGGGGTTGCAAAGTTCGTGCAAAAATGAAAACTTAATTATTTAGGATCCAGCGTTTATATGTTTCAAGATAATATTCTCATAGACTAATACCCTTCTTCCAACGATGCTCTAGTTTGTTGATCCCTAGTTTGTCGATAAAACGATCAGAATAAATAAAATAGGCAGTTGGTTCTGCAATCAAAGAGTCAAACTGTTGTCTGTTATACTTAGGTTTGGTCTCAGAAATGTAGTCCATGTTTCATCTTCAGTCATGATATGATGCTTGAAGTCATGTGGATTTCGCTGAAAGAGCTCTAAACCGACCATGCAAGATTTTGTGCAATTGCGAATAATTTTTGGCTGTCCAAATTTTGGTGCATAATATTATGTACTCGTACATTCAATATGCCTACAACATTCTCAAACACCTTCACTCTTCTGTCATCTATCAACATATCATGGAGTTTATCTATGATTTCTGAAAAAAATGCCGAAATTGAGCGCCCCGAATGTTTAGCCATATCCAGTCATTTGTGGCCATACAGAGCTACTCGGAAAATTGTGAAATCACTTATAAACTGTCCTAGTTGAAACTGCTGAGTGACCATAATGTTTATCAAGCTTTTCGTTGCTTTCTTCGGTCTATTTACTTTTCAAAAATTAGTGTTCAATCAACGCGAAATTTTATTTCGATCGATTTCTTTTGATTTGAACACCAATTACGAAGAAATCTGATCTGGTTGAAAATTGGGGTGTATTCTTTCAAGAGGTTCTACTATCTATAAATAACTTGGATACGCACCTACAGTATTTTCTCTCTGAGTTTTTAGTTTGCACGGACTTTTTGAACCATTCTCGTATTTATTTTTGTTATGAACTTTATCAGCTATAACTTCGTAAAACTGCTATCGACTTGAAATTTTGAGGACATATTCTTGAAAAGTTTGGCTATTAATTAAGATCTGCTAAATAAGGTTTCCCCCTTAATTCAATAAAATCATGGAATTACCCCTAATTATCGGGAGTCTATTGTATCTAACTAAGAGAGTACAAACTTTGTTTATGTCAAATTATATGTATGAATTTTATGCATTATCTTATGAATGTAGGCCAAAGGGAACAAGTAAAGTTAAAAACGTTATAAGATTGTACCAAATTGCGTTCTTTAAAACAATATTTTATTATTGTTAAATGTAATGTTTATCACATAGGTACGTGAAATACATAGATGTTAGTATGTACAATAAAAGTGAACTAAATGTTGCATGTTCAATGACAGCAATACAAATTGAAAAACAATAATTTCCGACAAACACAAAAAATCAACGCAAGACGAACTGATTACAGTCGAACATATCATTAACGCGTCGTTTCATTATTTTGCACAGTATCACTCGCCCACCCACCGCTTAACTTTGTTTTATTTTTCAACAATCATCAGTCACATATTAAACATTACTTCCAACGTATGTGTCGTTATCGACATACTTTGCATCGCAACAATTCTCAGTAATTTGTAAGGGTATGTCGTAGGTTTGAGTCGAATCAACGTGAGAATTTTTTTTACTTTTTTGTTTTTGATTTTCTAGGAGCAAGATTTTAGGTTTATTAGTATTAAGGTGGAGTTCATGTTCATTTTATACAACTAAAATTCTAATTCAAACATTAGTCCATTCAACGGGAGTGTAGATTGGTAGATTTATCAGTAACTTAATGCGGATTGCGTATGCGTCCCCGCGGTGTGGGTGTGTATTTTATATTTGGTTTTTAATGTTAACTTCTTGCAGCGTCAGTTTTTGTTTACTTAACGGTATAACATCATTTCATATTCATTTCGGTAAAAAGGATAATTCGCGATCGCGTCTTACGTGTTTATGGCGAACGCGTGCGCGCGCAACATTGATTTATTTCATAAGTTTAAAAGTTTCTTTATTTTGCACATTATTTTAAGTGTTCCAAGATTTGTTTTCACTGCTTGCTTAGATTGCGTGATTAATTGTTTTAATTGATATTGGATACATCCGCGCGTCGTTTATTACATGGCTGCGTATGTTTCGTTTTAAGTTGACCGAATTGCTGCGGTTTGCAGGTGGATTCTACTTTTAATCGTCCGTACAACATTTGCAGCAACACCGGCACAGGCAGTAGCAGATGCAGAACAACATCATAACGAGAGCCAGAATGCCGACGGCCACGTAGAGTAGATTAATTTCTGGTATCGCATCACCTTTGCAGATTTCCTCGGACTCGTCACTGATTATATTACCTGTAACATATTCGAATTTTATTAATGAGGATTTCAAATTTTGGTAAAACATCTTGGTGTAAAAGTTTACGTAAGAAAAACCGATTTAATTTGCAGCGCATCTGGCTACCCATTGAGGGCCAATAGCTTGAGATAGCAGGATGTGAAGTGCCAGGAACACCGGATACCCCTTGATTGATAGGGGACTTGAATGGTGACACACCAAGAATTATTAGATTAAAGCGGCGTTGGCGAATCTTCAGATGCCGGTTAAATTTTCCTCATATTTTTGGTAGTGGATCAATAATGCCCCAATGTCCCCCTCTACCCGTTTAAATACGCGAGTCCCCTGGGGTACCCCTTTCTTTACTGTTACCTAGTAATAATAAGTCTGTCAAAAACCTGCGTGGGTCCGAAAATGACCCATTCAGGATCATCTATCACTGGATTAGAAGTCCGTTTAAATTTTGTTAATAAAGTACCAGACACTAACAGTTTTCTTTATATGGGACTTTCTATCACACTTTGATAACAAAGAAGCAAATGTAATTACCTGCAATTGTTGTTACATTCGGACAGTTGACGACGCCATTACATACTAATCGTGCAGGTATACAAAGACCGGCTTCACCAGGGCATTGGAACTCACAGCCACCATCGTCCACGTTACCACCCTCGGTGAGCCGACTACTCATCAGTGTGCCATCCGTATTTCGCGGCAGATGGAATAATTCCGTCCATGCGACTTTGAAGGCTGCTCTTGTGGGGGATGTCCGCCCAACGAACTGTATCGTAATACTGGGATCGTTCCCATCAGGACTCAGTTCGGCCGAGGAGAGGATTGGTAGTTCCTTGGTCATCGAAACGTTCTCCCCGCATATGCTGAGATACGGGTCAACCTTGCCCTTTACGAAGATGTCTACCACTCCGTCGTCGCAATGTTTCGAGGCGAATTTGATACGATCGAAGTGTATCCACAGATCACGATCGCGGTTTACCTTGATTTCCCATATGCATCGAATGCTCTTAGGTGGCTCCACGTACCCGATCGCCTCATAGTACGGGTAGTGAATTTCCCCGTCGATGATAGGGTTTATGATTGGTGGACCACACAATGGGCCGTGAACGAATTCGTAGTTGGCCTCAAAGAGGGGCTGAGTATGCTTGAAGTAGCTGAGTGCTGCGTGTGCATTGTCGACAATGAGTTGCAGGTTGAGTTGTTCCCCGCGTGAGATAATAGTGGTGGAACCAATATGGCGATTGCAAAGGCAGGTCACATCTCCGTTGTGAGCTGCTTTGAGCAGTGGAGTCATTGGGAAAGATGAGTTCATTCCGGGTGGTAACGGTTCCCAAATGACGAGTTTGTCGACTCTGTCTTCCAGGCAATTTGTACATAGGCCAGGATTGTATGGATGATCCTGTAATATTATATCAAAGTACTTTCTAAGTTCTTTGTAAGGGATTAGCTATGTTCATAGATTGAAAAAAGTCACTTCGTTGTCATCACTCATTTTAAAAGTGGATGAGAGTTGAAGAGAGTTGATAATTGTATTTACCCAGAAAATATTTGATAAAAAGTTAAAATAAATGCACCCTGAGATAATAAAATTCGAATTGAGATCAAACAAGAACAGTTACCTTAAAGTGAATGTTGAAGACGGTAAGAATAACACGTGCAAATAGTCGTTTATCTGTAACAAATCGGTAGAGGCATTGGACGTCTTCGCCGGCAGGTGCCTGCTTGTAGACGAGCGTGTTGAGCGGGGAACGCAGCCATCCTTTTGTTGTGCGCCATGATGCAAACACTTCATCGCATTGCTTCCCAGGCACGGGCTCCCCAAGTTTGGTATTGTTGAAAAAGTCATAATGCGCCCAGTAGTATAGTGATGATCTGGTCCAGACAAAAGGCAAACATGGCGGACATTTAGTAACTTCTCTCTCGGTCTCGTCCCCATTGTTTTCATAAGTACTTACCCACTGTAGCTGCCCGTTTTGCTCTCAAAACGAACAAAAAGCGCATTGCCCGTCGAAACGAAGTCGTGCTTCTCCATGGCCTTCGAGAACGTATCGCAGAAAGTCTTTATGATTTTCGAATCGTCCGGCCACGGTGCGTCGTACAACGTCAGCGATTCGCCGCAATCACCATCGATCGGTTGAATCGGCGATTCGATTCGATTTATGCGAAAACTGCAGCCAGAAAACCGTTGCGAAGGCAGCGCGTGTTAGGTTTGCGAATAAATAATTCCGTATAAGAAAAACAATGCAGCGTGTAGACGCAGCAATGCGAAAATAAATAAAAACCAATGGGAATTCGACGAGAAAGCAAACGAACGGGGCGGAACGGGAAAATATGAAAAACATTAGGTCCCACTCTCGCCGGCGCTGGGCGCATGATGAAAGCAACGAAAATACGTGGCGCAAACGCAAAAAGGAAATGATGTGCGTCGACAAACTGGTTCAGAAAATGCACTGGGGAGCCGGGGCAAGGGCAGGACCAAAAAGAATTCATGATGATAAAAGAATGGAAGAGATATTGAAAATAATTGAAATTCGAAAGTATTGCTGAATGATGATGTTTGCACACATGTGCATGCACATGTATGCAAGCAAGTGTGATATGGGATAAGCGCGCACGTCTAGCACGGCTATTTGGCTGGGTGTTAGGAAAATGTTTCCGAGTCAAATAGAGGGGTGCAATACCTGGGGAAATAAAGACGAACGATCTCGCCTTCCTCGCCCTGCATCAAGTACGTGCAGCTCGTATGCGGCGGATACCAGTGGGCGACAGATAGAAAGATCCCCTCGGAATCGCCGGAGGCGCGCAGACTCTCTGACGATAGCAGCCAATCGCACGTGCCGTTGCGACTGCCGGCAGTGTCCACGTGTCCGGGCCAATTACCAACGTTAAAATGGAAACCAGTATTGAGCAGTGGTCCTGGAAACAGCAGGTGCGCGCGTAAATACGCATGGAATATGCCCGCTAATATTCACAAGCTGTGATATTTATGGACACATATGGTATGCTAAAAGCACCGCTCTGATAGATTGCACCTAGGGATGGTCGCGCATATAGGTGCGGACATAATACTCACTCGCACACGTGGACATTGAGTACTACTTGGGCAAAGAGCAATAAAAATGAGAATAAACGCCACATTTTACGAGGAGTCAAGTGTATGCTATAAATTGTTATGTTCAATATGACACATTATGCTCTCAATTTAATAACGCGAACAAAGATGTTATATTTAATAATATTTTCATTGCCAATGTGAAATCCTGACAACTACTATAATCAATTATTTTATATGGAAAGCTGACATATTAAGCACTCAACATGGATTGAGTGGACTATTTTCTCAAAATTACAATGAAACCTGCTTATAACGGTGACCAACCATTTTTTCGTTACGGAGAGGTTTCCGTTGAAGACTGGCACCACGTAACAGCAAAATGGGGAAGTAAAACGTGAAATTCAAACTTTTTGCTAAAATATTTTCTAATATGGCTGTACGGATCGAATACGGGAAATTTGAAAAAAAAAACCAAAAGCTCGATATTTTTTTGGAAAAGACGTTTTTTACACGATATATTTCTCAATAATTACCCAACATTTAGGCGTAAATATGTATACCACAACAAAATATATTTAATGAGGAATCCAGATTAGAAAATATCTTAGAACAAAGTTTGAACTTCACGCTTTTGTTCCTCCTTTTCATTTTTCATTTTCCTCTTCTCTTTATTGCCTATGTAATAAAGGGACAAAATGTGAAAAAAATTTAACAGTACGCGTTGCGATAAAATCCATCAAAAATCACAAATTAGTGATTTCAGTTTATACATATTCCGTTAAATACAGGTCAATTTACATTACATAAATCACTTAAACCAAAGGAACTAGAAAATTGTCCATTGAAGATAGAATTCCGCTTTTGGCAGTGCAGTTTCCGTTAACGTCAGGTTTCACTTACACAACTCTGTTTTGGTCCCAACAATGCTTTACGGGAGTGCTATTCTCAAATTTACTGTATATGCGTCTGGGTGTTTGCTTTGTCCTTGAAAACCTTAGAGTTTCCCCCTTTTTGTCTGAGAGTCTTCTACATTAACATACCTGCTGGGGATGATACAAATTCAACGAATAAATCTTGCGATGTTCCAATGATGGAATACGGGAACTTCCCCATGCCGCAGAAGGTACCAATCACGGGACTGAACTCGTTCTTGCCGTCGTAGATTTTGATGTAATCGTATGGACAGTTTTCTTGGCCTGCAAAATTTTCAGCGTGAGTAAACACCTGTTATAAGGTAGACGTCGATGTTCGCTTTGATTATACAGTTGCTTTTGCGTGGGCGAAAGAGGGGCAACTGGGGACGCATATAAATATAAATCAAGCTTTTATGCAACAGTATCCTCAACGGTCTCATAGTGCAGAAGGAATTGCCTGCCATCCCCTAGCACTCTTATCGTTCGCACACGTATACAGAATGTTTCGGATAACGGCCGGATAGATAACGCCTCGAACAAACACTAGTGGTTGAGATTATGTAATAAACGAGCATAACGTTCAGCCGTTCCGGGAAATACCACTACAATTCCTTCGCGTCCTTTGTACAAAGCCTACTACTAATGCGTATTTCAATTTTGCTCATGTGTGATTATTTTGATCATGTGTGACGATGTTCCTTTATTGAACACATTTTACAAGAATGTTATATGAAATCTTCTCGAGCACCTCAAGTTATATTTCTTGTCGAAACTTTTACAATTTAATTAACTTAAATTCCTTCGACATTATTAAACTTACAGAGCTGTGGCATTCTTCCACGTTGTCTTTGAAATGTAATTGTATCAAGACAGATGAATGGAAATGTAAGAAAGGTAATTAATCATGATCGAATCAAGATGTGATCAGATATTTACAACTTATACTTTGTAATTAATAGATTGATTTGGACGTTTGATTTGGCTACATTTCTTGATAGGGAAAACTGAAATAAAAATAGACATTAAATTAAACGAAACAGTATATATTATTTGAAGAATCTCTGTACACAAACACCGACTCCCACGGGAGATGCAAGGGCGCCGGCATCTCTCGTATATAAGAGAAAACGGTAGGGGAATTACCCGAACATAGTAGGAACATTGTAGGATCTAGAGATTGAAATAAAAGTATTAGTGAAATTAAATATACAGATTATTTCATGTAAAGACTCTATATTCACAAAATATATTCTCAAATAATTCTCAAGCCACCCTCAGAATACTGGCATCTCTCGTAAAGAAGTCTACTAATAACAGATGCTGGTAGCCGGTTGAACATAGTTCCTGAACGTGGTGTCCTGACAAGGCAATGAAATTTACCTTGGTACCTAGGAATAGGAAGAATACTGGAAAGAGGAAAGGCTGAGAAGCAAGTTCTTCAGGAAAGACGAGGGAAGTAATTGGTCCTGATCCAGCGGATCTATCCAGAAATAATTGGAACAATCATCCTAGCTCAACCGGACACAGAATAGACCGAGTTCTGGCTCAAGAGCAAGGGGAAAACCATATTGCTGAAAACTTAGAAGGCAGATCTCTTGTAATAAATCAAAGAAGAGAAAAAAAACCTGAGGGGGGCTGACCGAACTCGTTACAGATAGGTTGTAGGAACTGAAATAAAAAAGTAGTCAAATTAAATGAAACTGATTATGTCGTATGACGGCCCACTAAGACTAATTCTCAAGCCACCATCAGAGCACTAGCATCTCCCGTGACGAAGTCGGGTACAACAGAGGTTGATAGCAGGTTGTATTTAGTTTCTGAACATGGTGCCCTGACAAGGTCGGTGGAACATATCTAGGTGTCTAGGAATAGGAATATTATCGGAAAGGCTGACAACCAGGGAATGATGAGCGAATCAATTGGCCCTGATCCAAGGGACCTTTACGAAAACAACTGGAACCATTATCCTAGCGACAACGGACACGGTCTGAGCTGTAGTACAAAAGTAAGTGAATCGTGAAAAAAAGTGAATTGTTGAAAATATAACAAGCTGATCTCCTGCAACGAACTGACTCATTATCGAAGACTGTAGGATCTAGGAACACCTCCACCAGAGTGGCATCTCCACAGAATGAAAATCTAAGGAGCTTAGGCTCTTAATGCCATGAAAATCCGATAACTCATTGCATTATTAATGAATAATTATGCAACAATTGTTTGCTGCTGCCACACGCTCAATATTTGCACGCGTTGAAAATATTCGCAAATTTTAAACAAAGCACTTCGTTTGAGTTTTTTTTTTGTTCTTGTACATGCTGAAAGGAAAGCGGAGAAGTGAAAAGCAAAGCAAAGCAAGACACTCCGTACTGAGGCGACGGCTTCATAATGAATTCACAAATCGTATTCTATGAAACTCGCATAATAACCGTCTGCCGAGTTTCGTTACCTATTCATAGCATTGTTTGCAGAATTATTAAATAAATTCATTGAAATTACACGCGAGAATATCTCGGGTGGCGCTGTGATTGCAGCCGTACGTCGGCGCCTCCGCAATGTGTGCGTCCCACAGACACGCCACATAAAAGACGATTACGCTTTTATTGTATTGAAAGAATCGCAGACATGGCGGAATTTTTCTATTTGCGCGCGCAAACGCCTAATGCAATAAGGAAGTTTTCCCATTTTCATTTTCGCCTCGATCCGCGCCGCGCGACTCGTTAATGCACGTCCGAAAACGTGCGCCGCGAAATCCATGAAACAAATTGCATTAATTAATAACTAGGATTTTTACGCTTCCGCAGAGATGCACCACGCCACGCGGCATCCCCACAGTATTCCCTATCAGTCAGCGGACCTCCCGTTCCACCCACTCGCGCTTGATATGCGGCGCCACTGTGCGATTCGTTTGCCGGCGCAATGAACGTAACTGATCGATCGGCGCTCGAGCAACCGATGCGAACTAATTGAATTTTCATTATGGAATTTCATTAGTATGCAACTTACATGAATTGAAATTTTAATTGATTTTCATGTAGCCATCATGGAGGGTTGCGAACTCTTTGCCAGTAAAGCGTGCATCTCCCACGGTTGCGCCTGATAAAAGTTATTCGCAATTATTTCTTGATCCATCACTTTAAATTGCGGTTGTCGAGCGGCGAGTTGCGCAAAATTGCATGCGAAATCGATGTGCGCTATGCTTGATCGCAACGAACTTGTGGACGCAAACAAAACACGCTTTGAATTTATGACCTGTTTATTATGTAATAATTATTTACTCGCATATCTTCTTGATTTGATCATGATTAATTGCTTTGCCTGCTCAGTATAGTGATTATTCGTGCATGTCCAAGTTTTTTTTTTCAAATTTGAAGTCATAAGAAATTCTTCACTTTGGCCAGGACATTTCTTATTTCAGTTGAATGTTATTTTTTATTATCATATCAACTAAAACATATTTAATATTTTCTTAAGTGGCGTACCTCATTTACCACGTCATATGATTTTCGCCTAATTTTTGATGACAATTTAATTGCATAATTTATAAATACAGTGTTTCTTTTTTTTTTTTCAGTGTTTTTTTCGCATTAAACGTTGTGATATTTAAGTTTAAAAATGTATGCAATGTTTATCTATCGCCTTGTTTTTTAGTTGCTCAGCTTTCTGACGTCCTTAATTTTGAAATTTTGATAGAAAACGAAAGAGTTTTTGCAAAATTTATAGAATTTAGAATATGAATATGATGTATTTTCAAGAAAACATTTAAAGGTGTACAAGATTTTTTGGAATCAAAATTCTACTTAAAAACTCGAGAAAAACATGTAAATTAAAAAAAAAAACAATTGACGTCATATTCCAGAGAATTAAATGATCTATAAAATGAGCCATCATGGAACTAATTCGATTCAGAAGAATTTTCTCGATCGTGTACACAAAATCGAAAAATTCACGAGATACATGACCCTCATCCTCAGGGGAGGCACGGGCATTTACAATAATAGATAGACCAAACGGATGGAGAACCTAGAAATAAGATGATAATGCTTCAGAGGAATTAGTATCGAAATCAGAATCAGAAAGAAATGCTCGAACTGGCTTATTTTATGCAAGTAAGTGTGATAAGTCCCTCCATAGCTAGAACAAAAATTGAAAGGCTACAGATACTTCGGAGGAATCAGATGCACCAAGAAATTCTCCATCTCAACGAACTTTATACCTAAAAAGTGTGATTAGTCCCACAATATTTAAAACAATAAAGTGAAGGGCAATATATGTTATCACAGGAATCAGAACCACCTAAAAATGTTCGTGCTGGCTTAGTTGTATTCCTAAAACCATGCGATAACTCCCTCAATGGCTGAACCAAGCAATTGAAAGGCAAAACATGCATCCTTGGAAAATTACTAAACACAAGTATTGCTGTGATATTCATTACATTATCACGAAAACTGAAAGGAGCAATGAAAATATTTTTAAACAGGGGGAGGCCAAAAATGTGACTTAAAAATCCGAGGTGTATATTTTCAGGTACCCTCAGTCTTTCCGAATGAATTGTAAAATGACACGCTTTTTTACAATTTTAAATTTAAAGTTAATTTTTGTGATGAAAATTTTACTTAAAAATTTTAAAAAATGAAAAAATTTGTAAATATATATTTTTCCAAAAAAACAATTGACCCCATATTCAAGAGAATTAAATTATCTATAAAATGAGCCATCATTGAGCTAAATCGGTTTAGTAAAATTTTCGCAATTGTGTACGCAAAATCAGGACCTTAAGACTTAAGAGAAAAACGTGTTTTATAAGTTATAACTGCGTAAATATAGTAGTTAATGACTTGAAATTTTGAAAGAATATTCTTGAATAGTTTAGCTATTCACTAATCGAGTTTCTTAGGCTTTGTCAGAAGTTCGCAGTATCAATTCCAATTAGTCACAATGTTTTATTTTTTTTTAACATTTTAATTTAAAGTTTTATTACCCATAATTTCAGTATAATGAGTGCTAGTTTGTTCATGAACACATGTTCATGTATTTTATAAAGAAATTTAATGATTACCTAAAAGTATGCCATCATTTGTTACCATAATTGTTCTGTATGAAAAACACACGCAAGGGAGTGAATAATATATTTAAAAACGGAAATACCACAATTCGCTTAGATTTAACCCGGCAACGCAAACGTTTGTAAAGTGCGGCGTGCGCTGCGCATTTTTTGTCGTTATCAGAAGCACGCCTATGCAATCGAATCGTGCGATCTGCGAACGCGAGTTCCACGTCGCGCTGCGAGGTGCGGTGGAATGTGTGCGTGTGGCAATGCAGGAAGAACTTTGGGGCATATAAATCCGACACGTTTTCGACATGAAACATTCACGATTGTGTGACATCTCGCAAGGCGTGATGCGACGGGGAACATTTTAAAAGCATTTTGCGAGATGAAATTTGAATAAAAGATTCCTCGACGACGATGCGTACCGTACCCAGGATTCTTTATTACGTTACAGTCCTATGAGGTGGCATTTTACGCTGCCGCGTAACGCGCCTTGCAGCCGTGTCGACCTGAATTAAGGGGAGGGGGAAATATGAAATACTGTAGGATGTACTGTAAGATGTAGGTAGTAGAATGGAGATACGGAAAGAAGGGGTAAGGGCTGCTTTACGAGCTCACCAGAGGAACAAAATGTTGCCAGGTGACCGGAAGGGTCAACTTGAAATCCTTAATCACCTGAAAAGGTATTCGAACTGGTTCATGGAATCGGAAAGGACATGAGAGCTTGGTACACTGTTGGCAAACCTTGCGTATAAGAGCTATATGGTTCTAGGAGTCCACCATACTGGAATCTGAAAAGATTGTCGTTGACGTGTGCGCACGTGACTGCTTGTGGAGGAGTTTCTGCGGAACTCGGATAGTTATCTTGCTTGAACTGTAAAGTACTACTTTAGCATTGAAAGTTATCCAAGATCATATGGCAATGCGAAAGCATCCTGAGGCAACTAGCTAAGAACTACCGAGTTACCTTTATGTGGGTTCCCGACTACAAGGATATATCTGTCAACAATAAGACTGTCAAACTAGCCAAAAAAGTCAGGATCCATATGGGTACAGAACCCTTCATAGACTCACCATAGATACATGCAAGGTGTGTTCAGAAAGAATGATGACTTTCCAAATGTCATTACAAACATATATGTGGTTTCAGCTATAAGTTATGCTTCCTTTGTTTGTGAGAATGTCTTCACTCTCATGGGAAGCATTGTCATGGGAAACCCAGTAGTTGTGTTTGTTGTTCTTTACGTGATACGTAATGAAAGATGTAGAGTAAACAGGTAAACAGGTTGAGGCAACTAGCTAAGAACCAACGTGTTACCCTTATGTGGGTTCTCGGCTACAATGATAACCTGTTGAAATATGACTGCCGAATTAGCTAAAAAGGATCATGGTCGAAGCTTATAGGTCCAGGAGTCTTTGTCGACTCTCCATAAATGGATAAATGAAAGAGATTCATCTGTGGGAAGAGGGAGAGATACGAAAAGAATGAAAAAATACACCCTGTAGACGTCTACTAAAACCTCAAAGCAAAAGGTAGTCGATGTGATACAGCATGAATATTCATGGGTCTTATAACAGGAAACTGCGCCTTAAGGTATTATCTGAGAAAAATGGGAAAGGAAATAAAAAAAAAACTATGCAGATGTAAGGAGGATGCTTCACCCTCACCTAGACTATGTCTATGATCATTTTGAGTTAGATTAACAGGAATAACAAAAAATGCGATGACCGAGGCCACGAGGCCACGATATGCGCGATATCCGAACTTTTTGCATGTACTCGCCAAAACATAAGAGAAAATCATTTTTAGATGTGCTTATACGACTTATTTTCGTGCGAAAAGTTGTTTAAGCGCATCGAAAGATCGATACCTGCAACGGTTCAGAAAATAACGCGCGATATCCGAATATTCAGGTACCCTCAGTCTTTCCGGATGAATAGGTAATTGTACGCACCTGATGAGATTGGCCGCATGGGGCATGTCATGATGTTTTCGCAGCGCTGACCATCGATGTTGAATTCCTCGTTCTCGATGTACAGCTTGATGAACGGGAGGCGTGTATTCAGGTAGTAACGGCAGTGAAGATTTCGCGGATACACCCCGGGAAAGGCAGGCGATTGCACATAGCAGGTTTGTAGACGGCAATCACGGAAAATGCGCTCGCAGTAAGACCTACGCAATTCATGAAAGTGCACCCAAAACGCAATTGGTTTCGTACATTTGACATTGATTGATGCACATACCCCTGCACGACTTCGCCGCGCCGATTTGGATACAATTCTGGATGTTGGCCATAGCGTAGATAGACGACCAGTTGTTGTTCAGCGCGCGTGTCGAAACTAAAATAGGTCTGATCGGTAAAGTTGTCCGTGTGGAAGACGACCTTCACGAACGACGTTTCTGACATGAAGGTTTGCGGTTGTTCGCTCTCGCCGCAAAAGATGCCCGGCTCTTTTCGATTAGATACATCTGTCTTGGCATTGCCATCAACGATCTGAAACAGGATGAAATGTGCGTTATTTATGCTTCGTACCGCCGACCACTCTCGAAATAAAATGTCCTAAATGCTGTCTCGGACCTAGCAATCGAAGTAAAATCAAATATATCTCAAATTAGAGTAGTGTGCTTTGATCCTTTCCTTCTTTCCGACCCCTCCATCCCTGGAGAGGTAATTATGTCTGTACATTGTTTGTGTCAAGTAAATAAAGTAAATCCATTTCTTTGAATTATGACTGGCATATCTTAAAATGATGACTTTTATCAATAATTGACGATTTATGACTAGAAAAACATCAAGTTACTTGACGAACATATATGTATTGTTTTAGCTTTATTATATTTCATTTGTTTGTGAGAATGAGTTCACTTGCAATGCCAGGGGAAATCAACTATTAGTAGTGTTGTTTTCTTGACGTAGCATTGTGGGTAACTTCAATTATAAATGATTATTCCCATTATTGATACATATTTGAAATGAACCGCCCTGATACCACTGACAGTTGTATCACAGCCAGCAACAGATTCCCGAAATGCCTATCCCGGGGCAAATCTTGAGTTATTAGCGTTTTAATAATTCTGGCCAACGCATCGAACCTTCATCAGGCGGTAGAAAGCCAGCGGCTAGCATTTGCCGCTGACGGCCGTGCAAAATCAACGTTACGCTTGCATTAATCTAACCAAAGAGGATCATTCGGTCCGTGCAGAATGGCGGATTCCAAAAATCCCTTAATCCGACAACTTTCGCCCTTGGCGTTCGGGTACGACAGCGAATTTGCTTCTGTTTGCTGGTTTTTGTTTTTCATTTTACGCCTAACTTTGTGTTTTCTAAGTGGGGATGGGGTGCTACTATAAGGGCTTCAATGTGCGAAGGGTTGGGGGGGGGGGGTTTGTTCCAATTCCCAGATTTTAATTTCAATCTTGTCGGCGCAACGTTGAAATGACAATCGTCAGAAGAGACTTCCAGCCTGTGGCGTCCATGATGACACTCCTTACACTTCTGGAGGTCTACCACTACCTCCAGAAGTGTCAAGAGTCGAAAGGATATTAAAACCACACAAGTGGGGTCTGAATGGAATTATTCGATGCACAAACTTTACTACAGTCACAAGCGGAATTGTAAAAAATCTCTTCTTAAGTTGGTGATACTGAATTTGCAAGTGTGGAAAAATGTATTATCTAAAATGTTTATTGTACAAATACGAGGTGTGACTGTATTTTAAGAAGAAAATAAAACATATACGTTTATTCAACAATATTTACGTTGTCTCCTACTGTTACTCAGTTGGAGACAACGTGATGTAAATTTTCGTCCTTAGATTGGTCATTTCAGTTTGAGGAATAAGCAAAAGTCACACAATGCCCGGTCCTGAGAATAAGCAGGCTAACAAGGGACGTCCAAGCATGTCCGACTTCGATTTGAGTTCCTACTATATAAGCTTAAGCTTATTATACTAAATATATTAATATTAATAAGCTTAATTTACTTAACTTTCTTTAGGACTAGCCTAGGGCATTTTTCTGAAATACCTCAAGTTTCTTATATTTGGTTTATGATATTCCACTCCAGATGGGTGAGAGGCGTATGTAATAACGAGCCTAATAGCCACTTTGTACAATATCACTTCATTTTTTCAGCTAAGTTTCTTTCTTTAGCTAAATTTCTTTTGCTAATTGTAAGTTTACTTCATCTGCCTCTTAAGCTGTATATGTTTGACAAAGGCCTTTTCGTCAATGTGGAGTAGTGGATGTAATTTTTTGAGAAGTTTAGTCTGCTATCAAGTATCACTTCCATATGGTTAGGTTAGGTTGCATTATAGGCCTTAATCTAATTGTGACGAAACTTTAAATTTTTTGGCAAAAGGCTCAAAAGCATAACAAATCTCTCATAACATATATTTAAAGATATGAACTACACGTATAACATTTTCTTTCAAATCGAAGACGGACAATGCTAGAACGCCCCTTGAATTATGCTGTTATCATCGTGCTGAGATCGTTATGTTTTTTTGATCGAAAATATGAAGTAGCGGAACCAACTACCCTGACATACATTTTATGCCCAAAACATTCGAAATAAATGTGTCCTCAGGAACATCTCTAATGGCGAATCGACCGTTTTCCAAAACAATTTTCTTCATCGCTTGAACGAATACATCTGTTGTTGACATGTTCTTCATTGGCACTTTGGCACCGATCGTCTTTATAGAGTTTATTACCTCCTTTTTTAAATATTGGTAATCGAACGTTCATTACTCGAAAAAATTCAAAAGTCACCCCATTTTCTGAACACACCTCGCATTTGCAAGTAAACCCCCAGCTTATATTGTCATCGCTTCTTTATCTTTTGAAATGACGTTCGATATTTTTGTTTCACTTGGCTCAATTTCACTTAAAAACTCGCATCGACTTCATATACGTCGAGCTGAGTTGAAATTTGATTGATCTATATTGAAAAAGTTTGATTGAAAAATACGGGGGCAGATGCGAGCATATCACGTCGTCGCCCGACGCCTGCCGTCATCGGCGCCGATCAGTTTTGACATGTATGAGCGCAACGCAGATACGTGAAGGGTTCAATGCTTGCGGTTTTCAAAGCTTATATAGCTTACTTATTTTTATTATTCCCACAAACGCGAAGGCGGCAATAGAAAATATCAGCACTACCGACCACCATTCACCCAAGTATGGATAAAATTAAATAAAATATGAATAAAGTCACGCCACAGATTTCAAATTTATTGACGACTCATAAAGTTGTTCTTACTTTTACGTCTAGCTTAATAGTAGTACGTAGGAAATAAGATGTACCATTACTGGTTTCTTTTTAGCTTTTATATATAATGTACTTTATCCATCAACATTAATAAATAAAGTGACAAACTAACTGACTAAATGGATGAAATCTGAACTGGGTTTATGGATTCTCTATTTTGACATTCACAAAGATGTGTAATTATAGTTTACATGATTTGGTCCTAGTAATTCCGATGAAAATGTGTGAAACTTTTCTCTGTTAGTTCAAGATTGGATAAGAATACGTTTAAAATCCCTCAAAAGTCAGTTTTATATCCACGGGGAATTGCCACCTCCAACCAGAATATCGGAATTTCTTCCTGCAAATAACATAAAACGCCCCATTTCTGAAGTGATTGGTCTGATGATCACAAGTGGAGGACTACCTACAAGTGAAATCAACCGTAGTCGAATAGTACTAAACTGGTGTAAATAGTGTCCAAATCGGAATCGATGGGTTGGTGTAGTATTTTGTTAGACTGACTACAACGCATCAGAGGAACAGCAGTCAAGACTACGGACTGTATTGACTCCTCAGTACAGTCAGAAGCTTTAACTAGTGTGCACTCTGATATCGCTATTATACTAATCACGTTGCATGAAATGTTCAACATCTGGTCTCATCTATTTGGAATAAGTTATGGAACAAAACTAAATAAATAAGGTATACTCCGCTTAATCAGGACACCGGTAATCTCAATTATAACACACAATGATGCGTAATTTTGCTTTAGACGATTCATTTACGATTCATTTTGATCAAAATGTAGATAAGATCATTAAAATTGTCAATAAAGACTATATTTGTCCGTGAGATTAAGATAGGATAATAATGACTTTAAAATCCCACAAAAGCAAGCTTGATATATATGGGGAATTGTCACCACCGACCAGAATATCCGAATTTATTTCTGCAAATGACACAAAACGCCGCATTAATAGTACTAAACCGGTGCAAATGGTCTCCAAGTCAGTATCGATGGGCAATTATGAAGGTAGTTGACTAGTATGAGATAGTGCAGAACTCTTGAACTTTGACCCACAGTTTTAATTTGTCAGAACGTCAGCAGGTTAGACTGCAGACTGGATAGACTCCTCAATGCAGTCTCAAGATCAGCGAGTTTAACTAGCAGTTATTCTGATATCGACAATGCATTAATCATTTGGGTAATGTTTTTAACATCTGTTCCCATTAATTAATAGAACAAAATTGAGTAAGGTAAACAGACAAAATAATATTAAATAAATTCCACTTTTGAATTGTCTGAATAATAAAAAGTACAGTAGATTCTATTGAAACGGGACATCTGATAATGGAAACTTGTTTAATTGGGTATAGATGATTCAGGTCCATTAATTTTGATGAAAATGTAGATAAGGCAGATACAAAAATCACACAACAATTAACTTAACTCACTCAACAATCGCAATACGCAACATGGAACCACTTCAACACTACATTCACAATACCACTCCACATCCAAGAATCCATATCAACAACACAGCAAACAACATCACATTTTACTCACAATAAGCATGAAATAGGAAGCGGTTGCAAGAGTGGTGAGATACGAGGAAAATTTGGCGCGAATGGGGAATGAAAGGTTAGTTAGAAAGGTGTGGGAGTGATGTAGCAGCAGGGGGTCCCGTGAGTGGATGGTGAGGCGAAGGCGAGCGTATGAGGAGGTGGAGTTGTCGGTGGCGGTGGTGGAAGAGATGTGGGCGGAACAGGTATCAGTGGAGGAAGCGAAGAGGGGGAGAGGGAGGGAAGTCAAGGAGCAGGTTAGGCAAGAGAGGATAATGGGCAGTACCTACAATCCAGGATACGTAAGGGTGCAGGTTATCGGGAGGAGGCCTTAGTACTTTTGGGATAGGGGCAGAAGCGGAAGGGAGAAGACATTGCTGGCAAGGGCTAGGTGTGGCTCGGAGGAGAGAGACAGGAAGGTCAGGATGGGGTAGGAATACACGAAATGTGTATTTTGTCTGGCAGGGGTGGATACCTGGGAGCACCTGGTGAGGGACTGTGAAGGACTTAAGAAGGAATTGTTAGGGCTCCAAGGAAGAGGTGGGAATATTGTCGGAAAATGGCTGGAGGAAAGAGGGGGAGAGGACTGGTTGTCATCACAAAAATAGGGTTAGAAAAGAAAATGAGAAGGGCGATCGTAGGATGTTAGTTGTATTGTTATAGATATAGTTTATAGATGATGTATTCAGTGTTATGTTATTATTTAATTATTGAATGTTGTAAGTGTGCAATGGCTATACTGAGGTTGGAATGCCAATAAAGGTTATACATACAATCACAATAATATAACATATGATACAACTAAACAATAAAACATGTATTTCCAGGCTGAAGGATCAGTATGGTCGATGACCACGTTTTTGGACCGAATACAAATTGATTTTCGTAGATAAGATCTTCAAACTTTTGGATACCGACTGTTTCATGTGCTCGTGAGTTCAAGTTTGGATAGGAATTCGTTTCGAATCTCATTCGAGGAATTACCACCACCAACTAGAATACTCGAATTTCCCTCTGCAAATCACCCAAAACGCCCCATTTGTGAAGTGATTGATCTGATGTTCAGACGAATAGTACAGGCAAGACTGCAGACTGTATTGACTCCGAAATACAGTCCGAAGCACAAGGAGTTTAACTAGTTGGTATTCTTATATCGGCATTATAATAATCACCATTTCTATTATGTTATGGAACAAAACTGATTGTGAGTAAGGTAAAATAGGCAAAATACTTTAACTTCATATTTTTGGTTTTTACACTTTGGAATTTCCTGAATAATAAATAAATATATTTGATACAATTCTCCAAGTTTCATGTGTTTGCGTAATTCAAAAATTTGCACTGTTTGTGTGATTATTTCCAAAAACTTTCATCGTTTGCGAATTCATACTGGTATTTACTATCTCCCGACTTTCCATGTTGTTGGCTTCGAATACATATGAATTGTGCACACATTTTCCGTGTATCTTGTATCCAATGTGTTCCGTTTCGATATTTACGAGACATTTGAGCGGTAAATATTGCGGCGGCACATCCGTAGCGGTCGACAGGATTCGTCTTTCTCCACGTTCTTGTCTCTTTTTTAGTACTCCTCGATTCCTGGCTGTTTGTTGAAGGCGTCGAACAGACGAACAGATATCTGTCTAATAGCGTCACCGTTCACCATTCACAACCAGTCTGCGTACCGCACAGACACGGTTGTCGTCGCAGCCCCAAGAAGAAACGTAACAGATGCGTTAATACAAGCGAAGAAAATACCATTCCCCTGTTCCTGTGAATCTTGGACGCACGCCAGTCGAATACGATTTGACAAATCAATGGTTCGTAAAGCGAAAGCGCTGTTTCGGTCATGTCCCAAAAGTCGTGAATCTTGTCTGCAGAAAGTGGGCCATCGATGCAGGCGTAGAGAGCAGAACTGCTCCGAGTCGAGGATGCTGGGGAAAATACATAAGAGGGAATAGGAGGAAGCGAAGAGCGAATCGTATAAAATTCATAGCAACATTAGACCTCCAAACTTTTAATCTCACTCCTTTTGTCATTAAACCAGCACGGCGGGAGACACTGGTAAACTGTCGACGCTGGAAAAGTTTCGCGCGGTTAAATAATATTTAAAGCTATGCGGGCGGGAGAAAAAAAGCCGACGGAGACAGTCTCGTTGAGGAAAAATGCGCTTAAAGTTGTAAACAATCGCCTGCGGGCGCATATTTTACCCATTGGCGGTTGATAAGCAAGCTCATTCCATGCGGAATATATAAGTTGATGCGGTTTCCTGGTTTTTCATGCGCACTCTCAGGAATTGCGCCATGATTTTCTCCCCCAAAACCCCATGAGCTTTCCATCTTTTCCTGGGTTGGGCAAACAAGCGTCTTTCTTGTTCACCGGAAAATTGAATAAGAACCAGCCGACAAAAGGCGTGAATGGCGCAGAAAACGAAAAGAATGTAAAATCAATTCGAATTAGATCAATATGTCAGAAGCGTTCACTAGCGCCCAACAACGTTGAGGCAACTTCGCTCGCGTCTTTGCTTGCTTCCCACTCGACGCTCAACGAGGGTGCTCTGAAGGGCTGAGGGATGGTTTCGAAAGGGGGGCGGAGCATCGAAAAGCATAAAATCTGAATCGACAGAGCCACTTTACATTGTGCTCATTTCTTCTATCCATCAGTTGCAATCCGTTTGCTATTCATTTTCATCCACTTGTCTTGTCTTCGTCTCCAGGACACATCACGCGCAGCGGTCGTCCTGCTTGTGTTTGCATTTGTACGAACCTGTCAGGCGTATTTCTGCAGTGTTATTCTTCAACGCATCGCAGCTCACTGCTGGTCTCATTTACCTTTAGTGTTTTGTGTGCGTCTACCTGCGTTCTACTATCTACCGTCTGGTGCAGCACACCAGAGTCTGTCATCATCGGGCAGTGCCGTGGCACATTTTCATCTTATAATGCTTACAGGCCAGTGTTGGCTAACATTATTATTTGACGCGTAAGTACAGAAATCACTCTAGTGTGGAATACGCAACTTTAGTCTGATTTGTGTTATATTCTTAGTGTATGTACGTATATTTATTTATTACGTTTATTTATTCATGTCTAATATGTCCCAAAGGGGCGCAAGTAAATTTACCGCGGAAAAATCTGCACGAAAAAATCACCGCTACCAAATCACCGCTGGTAAATTCACCGATACGAAAATTCACCGCTGATAAAAATCAGCGATACTGTGGCACTAATGCCTCAATGTGGGGTTGGGATGGGTTCGAGCGCGGGGGGGAGCGG
>JAODAC010058571.1:0-52238 GCA_027575185.1 Mimaenictus wilsoni
ATATAATTTGTGTAAACGGGATTTTACGCCGTTGAGTCGAATATTATCAATTTACTACCAACATAGACCGATGTAATTGATAAAATAAGGGCGTGTCCCTTGGGTCAATAGGCAAGCACACTGACGACTGCGCCACGAAACCGAAAAGTTGAAGCTTTCTGTTAAACTAATATATACCATGCTTCATTTGTGACCATACTTGGAATTTATTTTGAGTAAAGGGCTCAAAACGGCGTAAAATCCCGTTAACATAAATTATTTGTATATTTCTTTCTATGTCGGATAATTGAGACACTCTCCTGAATAAACATTATCTCCTAAAAGTCATCTAAAGCTTCGTCTAAAATAATCTTCGTAAAAAGCTGAGAAAGAATTATTTATATCTTGTATTGGCATAGGTTGCATATATCCAACTTCACACTTTGTCTATTTTGGTTTCAATTCATTTAACTGGAATTATAATTATACCAGATAAGCGTATCATCATTTATTGTTAGTGTTTAATACACGCGTTGTCAGTGGTACCATCAGTTCTCTAGTTTTAATTAGAAATGAGGCTACATTGTAGCTTTCCGGAAAATAGGTCCAGTAGATTTTACTCACCAAATAAGCTAATGAAATAAATGATCTCATGCGTTGACTAATTTCTACATCGACCAATTAGCGCACTACTGCCAAGCGCGAAGGAAAGAAGGAAGAGATATTTGCATCACGTTCGCAGAATGTAAACACTATATGAAAACGCTTGTACAATATTTAATTGCTCACGACTCAGTCGACTCTCGCCGGCACGTCCTCATTCGACGCTAATTTTTTTCATCATTTCTTGTTTTCTTGCGTATTTGTAGCCGATGGTGTCAGAAATCGCTGCCGAAGTTTGCTTAGGTTTGCGGCGCGAACGGCACGATTTCGTTCGTCGCCGCTTTATGTAATGGACTATTATCTATTTCAGCATTCAATGTTCGTACTCGCATTGTTGCAAATAATGCGCTTTAGTAAAATTGTTATGGAAAGAATGGTCTCACAAAATATTAGTGTCGTAATTGTAACTTCATTAAAACTTATTATAAAGGAAGAGCGTAGTCGACGCTGTACAACTGACGCATGAATAATGTGGTCTTCGAATACATCCCATTGGAAGACCAGATTAATTTATTGAAATAACAATGTAGTAAACACGACTTGACCTATACATGACCTCATGCTGGCCTTCTAGAAAAGTGTATAGTATTTAAAAGCAGTTAATGTTAGTATTTTAGAAGTTATTTAGTATATTTAGGGAAGAATAAAAACAAATTGTATTTTTTGTCCTGAGACCTGGCCATACCCGGACCATACTGGTCCTTCAGCCTGGATTTATATTTTATTATGTATTTGTATTACATGTTATTATTTGTGATTTTTGTATCATGTGAATTTGAGTGTTTGTGGGTTGCGCACATTTGCGATTGTTGATGTTGGGTGTTAATTTTGGAAGAGTGGTTGATTTCTTGTTGTGTGGCTTTTGTAGGTGTGGATTAATGTGATTTTATGAGTTGTAATTGTGAATAATGGACTCGAACCCCGTCCCGCTGCGTGGTAAGCAGAAGCACTACCGTCCAGGTGGGATAGGGAAGAATATTTTCCAATATATTCAGAAAATGTACAACAGAAAAATACCTTCCATAAAAATTGACAAAAGTTTAATTCATGGCTCTTACTACGAATCATTGAAGTAATCAATTAAACATTACATTCGTAATAAAAAATATGAACAATCGTAATATTATTAATATCAATCGCTAGGATAGAATAGATTAAGTAATAAGGGGAATGAGTGCGCCCCCCCCCCCCACTGGAAGATTCCACTATATCAGCGTAGGTCCTTTTGTTATAGGGGACCCCAGGCTTGCGCCTAGTATGTCTAATAATTCCTTGGTTCTTTCATTTCTGTATGATAAAAGAACTTACTTTTGAACGGATAATCATCCTGGTACCTCGTGGCTATCTTAATTATGGCTATAATAAATTGAGGAGAGTTCGATCTACTCTAATTATTACTAACATGCAAGGTTGACATTCTATAAACAACGGCAAACATCCCTAGCCAACTCGCTACACTCTTCCCCTCCAGAGACAATGACAGAAATTGACTCGGCTCTTGATCAGGAACGGAGAGTTTCTGTACTCTGTGAATTTCGGTAGTTGGGATCACTTCGGTACATACGATTGAATACTTCCATGGCAAATCACACATTGGAATTACATTGGTGGATAATTCTTAGGCGTCGGTCAGACCGGCATGTAATAAACGGAGATCATCTTCTTTTCTTCATGTTCGTCAGGCAAAAATAGGCATAGTTAGTCTTAGTAGTTAGTAGATAGGTTAGTCTTTCATTGGCAGCAAGATGGCATTCGCCTAAATCGGTGCAAGACACAATGCCCGACCGATAAAGGCGGGGACAGTATCTGACGTGCCCCGATTGAGGGAGGATGATGCCTCTCCAAGGCAGCCAGATTTGTGTTGTTGTGAGCTATCGACGTGGAAGCAACGGTAATTGTTCGGTGTTCTTTCGGAGTAGGAATGGTAATTTTTTCGAAAAACATAATGTGATAACCAGGTTGAGAACATTTTGGTGATTATCACAAGTGGTTGATCTAAAGGTTCTCTGGTTTCGGCACCAACTTGTGGAGAGTTTCAAATAATAGTGACATATATCCCTATATAGGTAAGAAAATTACGTAAGTTTAAAATTCAATTTCTGCCGAAAATTATACATTTTTCTTTCACCTAAACTGAACAGTATTCTTCTTTTCTTTCGCGATTCTGCGACCAGACCAATGAGTAAATAAATCCCAAGACCTTTCCCCCCCTTTTGAAAATACCCCAGTGTAGCACAAGATGACGGAACTCGGACTTTTCTGAACATGATCGATAAAATCAAATGAATTCGTAAAAAAAAGCCATAAAAAGGATATTATCCATGAATCAGAATATTCTCTGCAAACGTTCTATCTATCCCCAACACATAATTCGTGCTGCTGGCATGTGCAGATGTTCACATGCAGTTGTCAGTTGCGTTTGCAATTAGCATGCGTACACGCGGTGCTACCACCATATGACCACCACGGCGCGGGGTGAAGCGGCGCCCACAAGCTGCCAAGCCCGACACGATTCCCATTTCAAATCGGGGTAATGAGCGCGCAAATGAAGCCATTGCACGAACTGCACTCCAAACGAGGCCTCGAGGACTTTGCCAGCGTGCGTTAATTAACGCCTGATACCAGCACCGGCTCGTTGTGAAATCCGTGATAATGTCAGATTGTCATCTTCGGACAGATTTCTAACACTTTAGCTCTTACCCGATCACCAAAGCTTTTCTATAAAAATGCCTTTTCTATAAAACTACATTTTATGACTCATGGAGGAAATCATGAAGCAAATTAAACTTCGGTTCTTTGCAGCTAATAATATTTGATTGTAATCTACGTGATCAGTGAAAGAGAAAGTTTGCAAGATGATGGAATAAAAAGAAAATAGGAAAAACAACAAGACGCTTCTACCATGAAAAGCAATTAAAGCCAACGCAATAATTTGAATCTTGATAGACAATGCACAGGCGAACAATTACAAATTGCAAGTTGTTTTGTCATGAAAAGGCGTTTATATTGTCGTCGCTGGTGATTGTAGTAAAGTTACGATTCGCTGCCAAAGCGAGGTAAGACCGTTCAACGACATTTACTGAAATCTAGAACAGGGAATGTTGAATTGAAGGCAGTGCTTGATTGGAGGTATCAACATTCGATAGTGCACGGCTGTCTGCCTCATATTGTATCGATTTGTCTACTTGGTCTTGTAATACATTGTAATACATTGTTACAGGTGATCGTATACAGAACGCAATTCAAACTTGCTTAAATTCCTCGGATTCCGTACAATCCACATAGTTAACCTCAAACCACAACATTAATCATTTATAAACATTGTATTTCTCTAAACTATATATACATATCATCGAGTAGCAACAGAATAATTTATTTCTTAATTGTGATATAATAATATAATAATATCACATATTTTAATGTCTATCGACCTCTGTGGGTCTTTCCGACATGGCTATGTTTTATTTTTATTTGTATGTTTTTTGTATTGTTGTTATTTACAAGTATGTATTGTGTTTATACAATTGTTTGTTGGTTGAGGTGAGTTGTTGATGTATATGTTGTTGTTGTGGTTGAGAGTAGTTCTCGCAGTGAATTGCAGGTGTCAGTAGAGTGATGTGTGAAGTTGAATGTTTGAAGTTGGATGTTGTGTTTAAAGTTGAGAGTTCGAAGTAGTATGTTTGAGTGTATATGTTTGCATATGTGTTCGTGTGTGTGTGTGTGTGTGTGTGTATGTGCGTGGGTGAGTGTATGAAGTTGTTGTGTGAAAAATAATCACAGTGTGTGATGCCCGCCCCGAGGACTCGAACCTCGTCTGCTGGCGTGATACGCCAAGGTGCCACCCACTAAGCTACCCTGACCGGCATTGTGATATATTATATTATATTTAACCTTTATTGGCATATCATTTTCCCTTTAAAATACAAACTTACAATATATCTGTTCAGCGCTGTAATGCGCTGAATTCTGGTCGCCATCAATATTTGAATTTGGCGCCCTACGCGCCATGATAATGAGCCGGGTAGCAACTGGGCAACGCTACTGAACGTCCCTTTGTGGCCTTGCTAAGTGGTGTGCGCCGACGGCTCGACGGGCTCGACCTTGTTCTTCTCCGACCGTGGCGCGAGTTGGTGGGTTGTTAGTCTTGTGTGTTCAAGAAATATTCGTTAAATTTACCACCTTGTCGTTGTGAGCCTGTCGGAGAATCAATGCACCCTGGCTATTAATTTAGAGCTCGTGGAGAGAATCGTGAGTGCATATAGAAATCATTGTAAAAGACGCAATACGCGCGAACAAAATCCACACTAATAACAATATAAAAAATCATAAATTAACAAATTACTAAAAACTATAAAAAACACTACCTAGAAGTTGCAAATTAAAAACTTTAAAAATACACCTCGACGACTCAGTTTAGTGTACTATATTACCAACTCCTGAATGCTATTTCTTCTTTGGTTCATGCCTTCTCCTTTGGTTTTTCTCTCGTACTATTCTCCTTACCATAGCCACCCTCTCCCCTCCCCAGACCTCAGCCACCTTTGCATACTCCTGCCACCCTCACAATCAATACCTTGGGCCCATTCTTTCCTCAATCCCATACATTCACTTGCCATGTGCTCCCACGTATCAACCCCATTCTCACACATCATACATTCCATATACTCTACACCCATCCATTCCTTTCGCCTCCGTTCCCCCGTTCCGCATCTCGCCCTTGCCATGAACCTTTTTTTCTTCTATACTCAACTTTTCACTGTCCACATAGGCCACACTGTCCATAGCTTGAATACGATGGTACTGCGGGTTGTATGAACTCTCCCTTATTTTGTTTTGCCGAGGCTGGTATTCCACCTATTCACCCCGTCTCCTTACATGTTCTTCCAAGGCTCCTTCTACCATTAACTATCCCACTTCTGTTTCAGATAGCCCAACCTCCCAGTTGGCCAACTTTCTTTGGTCTTTCCACGCACTTCTCCCCTTTCTCACACACCATTCCCATACATACTTTGCCATACGCCCATATAATTGTAGTATATTGTTTCCTAATCATGGGATTTACAAATAGTGCCCAAATCGGATTTAGATTAGGTTATGTCAAGACGTTGACGAGAGTCGTTAATAGAGTCTTAGGATTGAATCTTGTGATAGAATTATAGAATTATGAATAAATGCAAATCATACGTCGTCAATTTATTGCAACCATATAATACTTCTTATTAGAAGTGGTGGTATACAATTTATATCCCATTTGTTTCCTAATCACTGTTATGTAAGAAGCGCACAATGTAGGTTATGGACCGCGACAAACTGCAATTAATGTCCTGGAACCAAAATACTAGTAAATAACAATATAAATTGCACAACGCCGAAGAAACGAATTCGTGCTACGCTCATGAAATCACACTCGACGCCGCAGGGCGTTTGTTTTCCCTTTTTTTTTGGTCGATTTCAAATTGACTTTCGATTTGCGCTGGCTGCCAGGTGCCATCGGCGAATTCATTCATTAATAACAAACGCTTCCGATGTATAGACACGCGCGAGAAGAGTCGCAAGGTGGTATACGTTTACACATGTTGGAATTCGAAGGAACCGCGTCAAAAAAGCGATTTAATCAGCACGGCTCGTGCCGCACCTTTCGAAAACGAAACGCAAGACACTTTCGATGTGACATACTTTATCCGCGCGGCAAGACAACTACCGAATACACTTGTCCCTTGAAACGTCGCACCGAGTGAGCAGCGAACAAGGTAGGCGCTTTTTGCGGCGGAGATCAGCGATAGCGTCGGCCAAATCCCCTGGAAAAGTGCATTGAAATGTAATGATCGTCGTAAATGCAGTTGAGTTTTTTTCTTTTCTTGTTGCCGCAGCGCGTTTATGTGAAAGTTTAATTTTCAGTTAGGAGGAGTTTGCCGCGGATAGCGGCAACAAAACCTATTCGATTTATTGCAAGCACTTCGTAAGTTTGATGCAACTTTTCCTGGTCTAAGAATGAAAATCGTGTGAAGCACAGTTTCCAAATACCACTGGGCAACAAATTGTATTTTTTAAGTATCTTTAGTTATTGAACACATATAAAATTGAAAATATCTAGTTGTCACTAGTATCTGAGATATGTGCTAAAATGTGTTATATTGCGTTATAATACAACATAATATCATGTATATTATAATTGTTATTAATTGATATAAATATACTGAATAATAATTTGTTAATTTTTCAATTGTATTCGGTCCGGAGACCTGGCCATCGACCTTCACTGGTTCGTCAGCCTGGTTACATATGTTTATTGTGTTTGTACATACTACAAGTTATTGAGATTTCTTGTTTCGCATTTTTGATGTTGTTGTTATTATTGTGATGTTGTGGCTTCTTGTTGTGGGTGAGTGATGTGAAATGAACTTGTCAGTGGAGTCTTGTTGTGAGTGCGTGTTGTATTTTTGCGAGTTACGCATTGCGATTGTTGAGTTGTGCCTTTTGTAGTCGGTGTGGATTAATATTGTGATTTAAGAGTGTGTGAATTTGTAATTAATGTGAAATAATAGAGTGATTTTAGTGTGAATTTATTTTAATAATAAATTCACACTAGTGGGGTGCCCACCCCGTGGACTCGAACCCCGTCCGACTGCGTGGTAGACCGAACCTTACCAACTGAGCTGCCCAGGTGGGCTAATTTGTTAATAATATTGTAATAATGAAAATATTGATAAATTGATAATTATTACAATACAAATACAAAGAACAACAATAACAATGTATATATGAACACCTTCTACTCTATATCGTACGTCTCCATTTTGCCTTCTCCCCAAACACCCTCCATACCCATTCTATCCCTTTCCCTGTTTCACACAACTACTCTCCCAGTACCCTCGTGTCCTTCCCTTCTGTTTCTACCAACACCTCCATTTATTCACATTCGTTTACCAAATGATCCCACGTGTCTCACACACTCACAAGATCTCACTGATCCGATTCGAAGGACCAAATGTTTGCGCGGAAAAATGAGCGCGTCACTCTCACACAAGTGGATTTCACTGATCTGGTTCAAAGGACCAAACGCTCGCGCAGGTTCGCAATTTTTATTTCGTTTTTTATACGCCCTCGCGGTTTTCTGCTAGGGTTAACTAGTAGAAACAAACGTTTATTTACACAGACCTAAATACAACCACCTTCTAGCACCACGGTCGGAATAGAACACGGTCGAGTCAAAGGTGCGCGCGACTCATTGTCAGCTGGACCAAAGGGGACACTCATTGTCAGTTGCGTCGCGCTGTTGCCGCCCCCTGCTCGTTATCTTGGCGCAAAAGGCGCCAACTTAAAATATTAACGGCGAGCAAAATCAAACAAAAAAATATGGTGTTCAACACGTCTATTTCATTCAGGATAGCGAACTTTTACCCAAGAAACAATTCCAGTGTCACCAAGAGTAATTGTCAAGCAAAATTTAAGTTTAGAAACTTTTAATGTTAAAGTATATTGAATCCTTGTTTTATTTGGCCAAATCGTTGTTCCTTTTTCGTTATATGTTCTTTTTTGTTTTTATGTGGAACACAAACAAAACCATGTCAAAGTATCACCGTTGAGCTTGTTTGTGAGATTGTTTGTTGACCTATTGTTGCCCACGTTCGGAAGCACTTGTTCTCTTTTGCGGACACATTTTTGGTATTGTGCGTATGCGCATTGCTAATTTGCATGTTGAAAACAGCTCGAATTGCGACAGCGGAATGCAGATTTAAAAAAATATGTATGTACCAATACCCAGTTTGTACCAGAAACCGGTTAGAAGTGATTTAATTGGACGTATGTGCGACCTTTTCAAGATTATCTCAATTCGGAATAATCAGGGAAAGTTAAAAGTGAAATTTTTGGAAGTCCACCGTCTTCAGACGATGATAAATCGTACACTGAAGCTTGTATTATGCTAATGCATATGTGGACTTACCTTAGTTCACTTTTACTAATCAACTTTAAGTCTGTAATTTGTTAATGTTCTATTGATTTATAATACTTTCGCCAAAGGTGTAAACTCAAATCAAGGTAAAGCTCATCGCAACAATGCACACGCTGATTTATAAACGTTTGCTTATTGTTAGTTAAATACTTTCTAAGAACTGTAGTTCAAACAAGTACAAAAGCACTATAATATAAAGACCACCTTGGAAAATAAAGATCTGAAATTGTGTTTCTTTACAGCTTTCCGGGGGTCTCCCAATTCTGCTTTCCCAACCAATGATGGGCCCCCCAGTGTACCCACTAATTCCAGCCCCTCTGGGACCGGTACCATCTCCGATCATTCCAACACTTCCACGCGATGTAAGTATGAGGATGAGTAGGTTTAAGTGTGGTTCTAATCAAATTTGATTTACAGCATCACTACAGGCGCTTGTTGCGCGATCGTCACGCCGCCCCCGACGCGCCTAAGTCACGCAATCGTTCCGCGAGTAGGTCACGCGACCCATCCAAGGAGAAACAGATCACCGAGGCGGACGTGGCGAAGACATACACCGGCCTCGATCGCATCGTCGCCGAGGAGTTTATTCAGATCTGCGACTCGCGCAATAATAGCCTCTGCAGCGACTCCAGCTGCCGCGACAGCTGCCAGTGCACGTCCAGCGACATGGGCTCTCGCGACTATCTAATTGATAAAATCGAGAAAATCTAAGCGTACTTCAAAGCATTCCAGTCTATAAGTCGAGATCTAAGTCGTATTCTATAATTTCGTCATTGGCGCACCATTCAACCACTCTACTACGCCCTACTTTACTTCCACCATCTCCCTTCCATGCCAGTCCATTGTGACTACATGATTGAATGGACGATGGTCCAATGGGCAAATGTGGCTTAGAGCCCAGCTAACCAGCTAACTCATGTGGGCATACTTACTAACTCGCCACTTGTTACCGACCTCCGACCTGAACATGCCTTTAGGCACGCAATGACACACATGTTCCGCGAGCTCTCATGTTGCACTCGAAATGGGTGTCACCTAACATCACTCGCACCACACACAAAGAAAGTGCGACTTTTGTCGGCGATACCATGACGAAGAAACATATTCCACTTGCAACGCAATACATATAGTCGTAAAGTATAGAAATATTAACGAAATACTAACCACTTTTGTATCATTTTATATTTTTGTAAATTGTACTCGTAACTTTAATCAACAAATAATCGATCAAAGGAAATTTTATACCTGCTCAAATTAATTAACCTACACGTGCGAAATGGCACCAATTGTATATTTTAAAGCAAAATTTATGCATAGAACTATTGTGATATATGTATTATATTATTGTATAATAATAAAACATTATATTTTCGTAATGAATATCAAATACATGGAATGCTATTTAACTTTAATCAGTTTCTTTCTAAATAAAAAGCCTTTTGGGATACAGGCAAATCAAGAAAATAGGTATAAAGTCTTGTGCATTTGCCGACGATATCGCAGTGATTGCCAAAAGTGCAGACGATCTGCAGAAGAAAATGACGGTACGGAATGATGTGATTGGAAAAGCGGGATTAAAAATGAACAAGAGGAAGACAATAATTAGGAAGATAAGAATTGACAATATGGTCATAGACCAAGTCAAAGAATACAAATACCTGGGCGTCATAATGAGCTGCGACAGAAAAATGGACAACGAAGTAACAAAATGCCAACACCAATAAGGTGTACCATCACATAGCTAGAGAAATCGTAGGGAAAAGAAGAACTATCCAGGAAAGCAAAGTGTATACACTTTGACGTATGGATGCGAAACATGGTGCTGCAGCCCGCACTAACAACAAGCAGTATATGGGCAATGGAAATGAAATATTTAAGAAAGGTACTGGTAGTCACAAGAATGAACAAACTTAGGACTGATGTAATTACGAAACAACTTGAAGTGGAAAGCATTTAGGAATACATAGAAAGACAACTGGGGTGGTGGGGCCATCTGCAAAGTATAGATAGCAAAACACAAGTAGGGAGGATTGGGAATGCAAAGCAAGCGGAAAGAGGAGGACCCGCTAAAGAATGGGATACAATGATTGCATGTATTCTGACTCGAAGAGGCATGAGCATTGGAGAAGCAAGAAGAGTAGCCGGAAACAGGCCTGAGTGGAAGGCCCAAAAATGGGTTAGACAAGAACTTTGATTATATATATTTGTTTGTCCTGGGCGATCAACGCCACTAGTACTGCGGCCAAATTTTATCTATTGTACACTAAATCAATTCCGTGGGCCAATATCCCCATGAACGGTCAACTTCGCCTTGAATTCAGCAAGACTTAGGTTAGCTTGGCTTAGCAGGGACAGTCTTTCAAGTATTGAGGGATAGTGCAGAGTAAGTGATCGGTTCCTACGTCCGATTTGCACAACCTACAACTTGTAAGATCGCCTTTGCCTATGTTGGCTACATAATAATAAAGCACCTGTTATTAGGCCAACTATTAGCCTTATATCGCTGTTTTTCAGATTGATACTTTCTTGGGCTCGTACATGCGTAAAGTCGAGCAACCGCTTTGCCTGCCCGGGGCTCTTTTCGACCTTCCAGGCGGACTCGTGTTTTGCACGATACTCTTATAAAAGAACAAGAAAAGAAAGCACATTACATACTGATCTGAAAGGTAAATACATGTTAGCATGAACATGAAACTAAGCAGTCAAGTATTCTTCGGCGAACGCTTATGTCTCACTCGCGTTATGTGTTAGAGCAGTCTTTCCCAACATAAGGCGCACGCCTCACAGAGGGGGTAACTTGTGTGTTAAGTGGGGTAATTCGGCTAGGGATGTCAAAAAAGTATCAATATCGACCCCCGACGGTGCCAACCGGAGGGCCTGGACTCTTAACAACTCCTCTGGGGTTATGTCCCCCGTCTCGGTCCCAGACACTGGGCCCCCTTGGTCGTAAAGGGGGACATGAGAATTTTAGAAAGGCTAAAGTGGGGAATTGACACAAAAAAGTTGGGAAACAGTGCGTTGGAGAGTGTGTCCTTCTGCAGTTCGAAATGCTAGCAAGTGATAGCATTGATGGAATATATCAAGTACTATGTTATTGAAGCAACTTTCTGAGTTGAGATCCTGCTGAAGATCCTACTGGCTGCAATCGTACTGTCCTGTAATCCAGTCCGTATTTCCAGTTGACACAAAATTAGGTATTGATAACACCTGTATGATGGATGGATAGCAACTACCGAGTGTGATTAAAGTTGAGTTGGTCCAAAACAATCTGGGGATTATTGTGGAGCGAGATTCAATTATGTATTAGGTATGTGTTTAACCCCTCTTTCTAGAACAGAACGCAATGTACGAGTTCATCACAGTTCATCTCATCACAGTCAACCTTTTAAAATGATTATATGCACTTGCGTTGTAAAGACGAGTATACATTGTGCGAATTGTTGCTATTAATAGACCATCTAGAGATGATTATTCGACATGTTCAGTTACCATTCTCGCTGCATACGGTAAGACCCTATCAAGCTAGAAAAAATCTAAATATTCGAGAGGCTTAAAACGGTATAGAACTGTGGAGGTCCAGAACTCACATTAACATATATTAGAAATTGTATTTCTTCAAGGTTTTTTCCACTGTCTATTCTCTTAATTTCAACTCTGCAAATCTTTCAAACCTACACATCTGTTTCCAATCTTTGCATGTATTCCAAGCGCAGGTATATATCTTCTCTTCGACCCTTGCGCTCTTTCTCTATCTTACTTATACTATCGCTCTTTCTTTAATGCACCCTCGAGGTCCCTATATTTCTTTACCTCGAGGAGTTGGTTTTCTGCTACTGCACGCGCAAGATCGTTGTTCCCTTCGTCTGTCCATTGTTAACTAGTTTTCATAATTGTGTGATAAACAAACTATTCGTCATTCTTAAACAATTGCATCATCATTCCGCAATCAACGGCACACCGTACCCCACAGAACAAATAAACAAATACAAATATCAAATATTTGTATGCTATTTATCTTTATTCAAATTATTCCTAAATAGACATAACTGGGGTTTTATACAGCATAGTACGTGCGGCCAAAACCATGTCCTTAAAATGACTACATTAATTCTGGCCAACTAAATGATATTAGTACTCGAATATACTTACTTATTAATTTCAAGATAATCATAGCAATGCGTGGATTCGGAGCAATAAAGAAATAACAACGAAAATTCTGACGTAATTTGGAGTCGCCTTTCCTGTAAATATAATTAGCCTAATAAGGTTCAGGTTAAGTTCAGTTAGGTTAGACCGGTTAGTGAAAACCAGACTAGGTTAGGATCAAACCAAGAAGAATTGGAAGTTGTAGATAAAAATGTGTATACCCTGCAATATAAGCAAAATAATTTGGCATTAAAGTAACACTGGAGCAAGCTGAAATCTCCATGAACAAGTGCTGTGCAATTAGTGCCTTCGTCTGTAGGTGCGTACACTTGATGCTTAGTTCGCCCACCTCGAGGAGCACATCGCGTCGCGTGCGCTTCACTGATCCTGCTCCAGGTACGGCGGCAGCTCCCAGCAAACCACCCGCAGTTGTTGCACGCATGAACAATGAGAATGCCTTATCAACCGATGCGGCATCAGTGTCCTGCTCCAGTCGTACACTTCCCAGTTGAGCAACTTGAAAGCCGTTTCTAGAAAAGTATTGCGAATGTGTACACATCTGTGGAGAGAAGACGTATAAGTGTGTGATGCCGGGGGAACCGGGAAAGGGTACGTACATTGCTCTCCAACTGTTCGGGACAGGACTGTCTGCTAACGGGACACGTCGCATGTGCGAATCTCGGACGGTCGTCACGTCCATACGCAACTCCTTGTACAGTTTCTCCATAGCTGGATAGATACGGCCACTGTTGAAGCGATCCGGTATTGCCTGAATAATGGCCAGCACTACAGGCTCACATTTACCCTTTCTGATCAGTGAACTAATTCCGAGACGCGTCGATTCAGTCATTGGGGCACTGTTCAGGGATTCAATGATGTCACCGACATTAATCTCCTCCTGTAAAGTAGCATTTCATTAGTAGATGAAGAATGCTCCGCGGAATAACTTACGCAGTCAAATGCAATACTATGTGGTTTCAACTCCCTGATCACTGCTTTATTACGGACAAATCTAGTAAAAGATATAGAATAATATGATTATTTCATTAAAAACCATATCACATAAGTTTCAATCTTACTCCACAGTAATGCCCAGATCCTTGGTTGGGACCAACTCAACCCTAATTACACTGGGTAGTTCCCAAGAGAGATCCATCATGCAGGTGTTATCAAGATCTAATTTAAAGTCTACTTTATTTAATTGATAGATGACAGACAGTAGGATCTGCAACAGAATCTCATCGCAGAATATTGCGTCAATCACATAGTACTTGTTATATTCCATGGTTGCCATCTGAAAATGTTCAATTACGATGGAATGTTCATATTAATTACAGGGGTTTTACCAAATGCTCCACAGGCACTTGCAAGCATTTCTTCTCCAGGCACGCTCGCACTGCAAAACGGAAACGTCCCTCGGGAGTACAGATATCCTTACGCTCGTTGACGCACTCTATAACGCGAGTGAACCGGGAGCGCTCGTCAAAGAAGTCTTTCGACTGCTTAGTTTTCTCCATCCAACGCCAAGGAGATCCCTCCCAAATATATCCAAATAAACTCGTCTTCCCCTTAATGCCGCAATAGAAGATGTTTTCCAAGCAACCTTCCAGGTCAAGAAGGATCGGATTGGTGTCCGTCACAAGTTCGTGATTATAGTAATATTGCAATAATTTTCGGGTGTATCCTGAACAGAAAAAGGCAAATTTTGAAATAGATAGCGACACATTCTGTCAAACTCCAACTTATCCTAGACATTGCTCATTGCCCGCCCTCCTCGTTTTTTTTTTTCTCCAACACCATGCTTGCAATGGCAGTCAGCCTGTTCCTAAATCTTCCAGCCAATCTCTAACCCTTATCCTACACCTCTGTTGCGACCCTACCCATTCCTGATTCAAACCTTCCCAGTTCCTTGTCTGGTGCTCCCATGTCATACAAAATACACCTTTCGTATATTCCTGCCCCATCCAGACCTTTCTGCCTCTCTCCTCCAATCCACACCTAGCCCTAGCCAACAATGCTTTCTCACTCCCGCTCCTACCCTTATCCCCAAAGTACCATGGCCTCCGCCCGATCACCTGCAGCCTTTGGAACCCTGGGTTGTAGGAACTCCTCCTTATCTGACCCTGCCTCACTTGTTCCTCGACTTTTCTCCTCCTCCCTTTCACCGCTTCCTCCACCGACACTTGCACCTACTAGACACCCTGCTGCTACAACTCCCCCACACACTCTTAACCAATCTTTCATTCCCCATTATCGCCACTAGTTCATTATGCGCGCTTCCTGATGAACCACGTCAAACACCATCAAAATCTTCAGGAACCGGATGTGCTTTAGCTCTAAATCCCCCCCTTTCATCCATTCCCCATACATCCACACCATACATCGAAATAGGCCTTACCCATCCCACACCTTCTCCCATTTATCCGTCACTCTTCCTCATGCGCACCTCTTGCGCCACACATTCTGCTTCCATACCACCTACCTTTCAGCTCATTGAGTAATGGATCCGTCACGTAAAAACTTGCCATTGTACGAGAATAGAATAAATTGAATGAAGGCTGAAAAATATGTCCACACTATTGAAGAGATAAGTTCAAATGGCAAAACTGACAGTGTCGTTACTGAAATTTTCATGGAGATTGTGTGAAATTAAACACGTGATTCATCATGTCAACAAATAAATTTAATCTAATATTTTTTTTGTTTTAAACTATTGCCAGCAATTTCATTTTTTAATAAAAACTTAGAGTTAATCAATCATTATAAAGTCTCTAGGAAATCAGCCGCCTCTCGTAGATTTACAGCCATTCGTTTTATTTGTGCAGAACGACCCTGGAAAGAAGAAACAAAATTTTCAACAAGAAATTTTAATGATGTATTATGAATAAGCAAGTAAATGGGACAAAAAGAAGAAAGACGTATAAAGAACTAGGTGGAAACACCATCATAAAAAGGATAGAACACCCAAAACTAGGATGGCCTCGTCACACATGGAAAAAAAGAGAGAAACAGCCAAACAAATAATGGAATGGCGACCTACGAGCAGGAGAAGTGGTAGACCCAGGACCGTTAAACGTGGTAAACAGTAACAGGAAAAGATAAGTAGTAAACAAACACGAATGGAAAGAACTAACACGAAACTAGTGGAAAAGGAAGTGACACCTACCTCAATGATCCCATCATTAAGGAAAGCAACACGGTTCGTCCTCTCACCGGGTGTCTTTCCTGCAAGTATCACACGCCGCTGCAAAATCCCCCCGGGCGTGGACCGATGGTTAACGCCACGCGAGAAGTTGTGCAACATCTTCGGCGTGTGAATACGGTGCATGGTTGAAACATTGTGTACGTCCTCATCATGCTGGTTCGGCTGTCCAATCGACTTCTTAGCACACTTGAATCGATGCATCACTTTTTTTGCCTTGTGGTTGCAATAATTGACAAACTTGCGATATTTAGACTTGGATACAGGTCGTGCCAGCAAGGCACTTCCCTCGGTGGGCAACATCTCAACGTACTGAGGGCTCAAGGGTTCCACAGCAGCGTGCGGTGAAATAATGTCCGCAGAGCAAACGCTCGAAAGCATCGTCCGATCGCTTACCAAGCTCACCTGACTGGTATCTTCGATGGCATTGCCCTGTATCTTCTTGGAGCTGATCACAAAGTCGTGCGTCCTCGATAGAATATCTGGCGCTGAACATTCATGCAGAAGAGTCAAGTCCATTTTGGAATCACTGAAGAGATTCGAATTTTTGATCTCCGACATCTTGCAAACGTACAGTCAACACGCGTGTTACACTAAACTTGATTCCAACAGAAGTCGTACAATTCGGAGGATCACTCTAATCGCTGAAAAGTTAAAAAAAGATATCAAGGTAAGTCAAGAACAAGGATGAAAATACCAGTTTTAGATCTGAGGTTACAATATTTATATAGTACATCTTCTTAAGATTGTTTTGTCTGACTTTTTTGTCATAATAAATACCAATATTACTGATTCAGAATAGTTAACTGCATATTCAAAAATAATCATTATTTACTATAATTTGGTTCAAATTCAAGTAGTGCAATCCGATAACGTTGGCAATTCAATCCAAACAAAACCTTATCATGTGCTCTTACATATTCGAACAGCGCTTATCACGTATGGTATACAGCCGTATTTAGAAGTTGTTGTAATTGAAACACTGACATTGGACACTTGTTAGATTACTGTGTACGTAATCAACGGCCCCTCCTGTTGTCGGGTTTGCTAAGCGTCAGCGCAGATGCGGTTATATTAGTGTTAATACGAACGAGGTCTGCGAATCGCCGGGCGAGACTTTGGTACCGTCAAAATTACGAGCCAAAGATGACCGAAACAATACCAAGTGTCGATGCTCTTGTTGCGCAAGGCATAGCCAGGTTCCGCGAAGAGTTCCAGAGTGAACCGCAGGTAGCTGCGATGGCACCAGGACGTGTCAATCTCATCGGGGAACATACCGACTACAACGAAGGATTTGTCCTTCCAATGGTATGGGAGCGAAAATTTGGTTTGATAATATTTATCATAGGATGCGGGTTGCTGATAAAATTTAATGAAGTCAGAATGGAAATAAATAACAATTTGCTTTATATTGTAAGATATGCGGTACATACGATACAAAATAAAGGTTTCTATGATTTCTAGGTTTTCTCAGATTACGTAGTCACAAGTTTCTAAAGAAATTCAAATAGAAACTTTCAATTGTTCTGTGTGAAACCACTCACAATCATTGAGGTACCATGTATCGGTTTAAGTGTACTTGTATTTATAGGCATTGCCATTGGTAACAGTAATAGTTGGAAGTAAAATAATCGGCGAGGAATCGATTGTGGTGACTACCAACGAAGATGTCGATGACCCACGTAGAGTTACAATAGAAATGCCCAACAAGCGTTCCTTGATAAGTGTTTGTCGACCCGGCAAGCCAAAATGGGCAAACTATGTTAAGGGTATAAGACAATATTTGTTATTATTCTAGGTATTTATTGAGTTTTTCACATTAGGTGTGGTTGCGAACTACATTGGCGAAACACCCTCTTTCCTTGCGGTGATTGTCTCAAGTGTCCCCACTGGCGGCGGGTTGTCCAGTAGCGCCGCCCTGGAAGTTGCCACGTACAAATTTCTGGATGCCCTGAATAATAACGAGTCTGATGGTGTAATGCCCACAGACAAGGCACTCGCATGTCAGAAGGCCGAACATGATTACGCACGTATGCCCTGCGGAATCATGGATCAGTTCATTTCGATGATGGGTTGCAGAGACAACGCTCTTCTGATCGACTGTAGGTGGGTTTCTTTTCCTCTCTTATCCCATGATACACTAAAGAAGGATGTCGCATGGGACTTTGCAATATTCTGATTTGAGATCTTCCACAGATCGATGGCCAGTCATCAGACAATATTAAATAATCCGGAGATTTCCATTCTGATCACCAACTCGAATGTGAAGCATGAGCTGACTGGTAGCGAGTACCCCACCCGACGCAAACAATGTGAAGAAGCTGCGCAGTTGATTAAGAAAATCAGTCTAAGAGATGCAACGAAGAAAGATATCGAATGTACGTCTCAGCCAACATTTATCCAAAGCCAACCATTAAACTTATGTTTGTACAGACTTGAAAAGCATCAATACCAACGAGGATGTGGTAAAGCGCGCCCACCATGTCGTGTCGGAAATCGAACGCACCCAGCTTGCGGCAAAGGCCCTGAAAGACCAGAACTACATTCGATTCGGAGAGCTGATGACCCAAAGCCATCAATCACTTCGCGACGATTTCGAAGTCTCTTGTGGCGAGATTGATCAACTTGTCGAAATCGCCGCGAAAACCCCTGGTGTACTTGGCAGTAGAATAACCGGAGGAGGATTTGGTGGATGCACAGTCACAATGGTAAAACTCTGAAAGTATTTCGAATTAATCATAACTAATTCGTTTTCAGATGTACAAGCAGTACACAAATCAACTGATTGAAAATATTAAGCGCGAATATAAAGGTACTGCTACTTTCTACGTTTGCCAACCTAGTAATGGAGCGCAGATTCTTACAATATAGTTAGTGTTCTGTAAATATTTACTTAAATCAGATGGATAATATATTAATTAATATTAAGAAACATAAATATTTATTCGATATTGTTTTAAATAATTGATCAGACATTTGCAATTGAGTCACACTATTCTTATGTTTTTATGAAATACCGTCTATCGTCAGTATCCGTAGTCCTTTGCCTTATTCTTTACAGAACTGAGATCAATAGTTATCTGGAATCTGACTGATACACATTGTTGTCTCTGGGATGTACCTCAACCGGGCAGATTCATCACATTCATGATTACTATTTGATGATTCTTGTCGAAATTTGGGGTTGATTTAGTTATAGTTTTTCGAGTCTTATTCAAAGTGTATGTACATTTCCTATTATTTTTTAAATTAAATGCACTGCCACACAAATACCTGTAGTCATCTAATGAAATTCTTATAATTCTGTTTCAATTCTTCTATCCCTGAACCTCCATGTAAGAGGAAACATCAGAAATAATATTGAGAAATTGTTCCTGCAATTTTTCATACTCATACATATATTTGCAGAGTTGACGAATAAAATAATAACAAATGACGAGTTGATGAACAATATTGAAAAAAACAATGTTCATACAAACCAATAAACACCTTTGAAATTACTTCATATTTCATAAAATGTCAAGTAAACAAAAAATACCCACCAAAGAGACACCAATGATTTATATCTGGCATTTATAATATAAGCGATGTAGAATCGAATGGTATGATCAAAAAGTGTTCACACTAACCAAAAACTGCAAAGTTGACGTATACATATATTTTCAGCCCACTAGAAAAGGCATTAATAAAGCGACACAGGAAAGGCTTTCCTTATAGACCCTCGAGAAAAATCAAATTGTAGAAAGCTTAAAAAACTCAAAATCACTAGTTGCAACAAGATAATACACGAAAATAACAATAATACTATTAGAAATGGTTGAACGCGGAAGACTACGTTTCTTCTTCTTATGTTAAGCTGGTTAGTATGTGTTTTACTGGCACTTCTCCTGCGATATTGATGTCCAGCTATCAGACCATCTTTTTGGTGGCCTGCCGGTGTGGCGCTTTCCTTGTGGTCAGCCGTCTTTCACCATTCGCGCGATTCTATCGATCTGCATTCTATCAACGTGGTCGTTCCACATCCTCCTCCGACCAAGGACGGTCCTAAGTTCGGCTGAGAAAGGAGGAAGGTTTCCTGGTGAGGCCAGCGACATGCCAGAAGTAAAAACAGCACAGTACTCATAGAACTGACACAGCAGCGTCGGAACATGGACAGAAATTTAAGAAGACTACGTTTTGGAATAGCGTAAAATTCAGCGAGCCAAAGTAAGAAAAAATTAAAATCTAAAATTAACCAAGTGTACATATATATTTTAAAGGAACAAGCGCAACAAACAACGTAGTAGATTAAGGCAAAAGAATATGCCAAGCTACAACTCTTGCAGACTACCAAACGACCAAAAAGAAGCCAAAAACAAATAAAAATCAAAGGCCAAATAGGAAACTTCCAGGTACACGAATGATTTGAAACTTTTGTATCAATTAGATATGGTTCAAAGAATAAACTCCGTTATATAGAAATATTTCATTTCGTTTCCGCGCCAAACAGGCCAATTAAAAGAACATATGTAACATAAACCAAGGAAATAATATGTTAATAAAAATTAATGGATATTTTGTTTGAGTTTATCGAGCATCGACTGCTATGATCATTAGCTCTATTTAATTCTTTTTCAATGCAATTAGTAATATTTGAGGCTAACACTATTGATATTGAATGTAGTAGATTAATACAAAAGAATACGCCAAGCTACAACTCTTGCAGACCACCAAACGACCAAAAAGAAGCCAAAACAAATAAAAATCAAAGATCAAATAGGAAACTTCCAGGTACACGAATGATTTGAAACTTTTGTATCAATTAGATATGGTTCAAAGAATAAACTCCGTTATATAGAAATATTTCATTTCGTTTCCGCGCCAAACAGGCCAATTAAAAGAACATATGTAACATAAACCAAGGAAATAATATGTTAATAAAAATTAATGGATATTTTGTTTGAGTTTATCGAGCATCGACTGCTATGATCATTAGCTCTATTTAATTCTTTTTCAATGCAATTAGTAATATTTGAGGCTAACACTATTGATATTGAATGTAGTAGATTAAGACAAAAGAATATGCCAAGCTACAACTCTTGCAGACCACCAAACGACCAAAAAGAAGCCGAAACAAATAAAAATCAAAGACCAAATAGGAAACTTCTAGGTACACGAATGATTTGAAACTTTTGTATCAATTAGATATGGCAGGCCAATTAAAAGAACATATGTAACATAAACCAAGGAAATAATATGTTAATAATAATTAATGTATATTTTGTTTGAGTTTATCGAGCATCGACTGCTATGATTAACTCTATTTAATTCTTTTTCAACGCAATTAGTAATATTTGAGGATAATACTATTGATAAGAATTTTTACTTATACACTCATCGCTTGGAGCCTCGTCACATGCAGTGCCAGGATCCTTAATCGAATTGCTAACAGGAGGACCAGATTCTTGAAACAATTAGCAATTCAATATTTTCTAAATCTCACATGATAACGCAATTATTGCGACGTTCAGACTCAACACAGTAACATTTGGTCATGTTATTCTATGGTCCTATGGCTCTGAATGTAATCATTGAAATGTATATGTGATTCCTTTTATACCTTAATGAACAACATTGTTGAAGCCTTTTCGTGAGTAGTGCCCATTATAGCACAATGGAAATATATTAATTTGATAACTTGATAATCGCATACGCGACAATATGTTAATAAAATACATTAATTTTCTATAAACTGCCTATATTTCCTCAATTTATATTATGTACACAAACATTTAAATGATTTTCTATAACTATAATATCCCAGTACATTCAAAATTAAAAGAAAAAAATATATATATATACACCTGTGAGTTTAGATACAATTGTCTAATACTTACGCCTATCGTTCATCATCTTTCAGTTTGTCTCGCATTCTCATTTCAGTCATAAGAAAGGCTTTCATACTGGGATCCTGTACTCTCTCCTCAATCTCTCTCTTTGCTTGATCGCCACCATCTCGATAGTACGTTGTTATTTTTTCGACATAATCCAGCCAAACGCAGTTCGCACAACCGGACATACAGCACGTTGTGGGTTCCTCGGGAAAACTGCTCTCTGAACTCTGACTGGGAGTCGATTTACTATCAACACTTTCTTCGGTTAGATGCATTGATCCTTTATCAGATTGGTCATCCTGCTTGTGAGTTCTGAAGGTAACGAACCACAGGTTGAATGACCTCAAACCAAGACGAAATTGCACTCCATGATCTGGAATTTTTCGTAATAAAACATGATAAAATCAAGAAAATACCCACCTACGTAGTGTACTTAGCATGTTGGATGCTTTGTAGATGAATTAGATGTTTGTTTGGCATGTTGTCGACGATTTGGTAGGAGTTCAAGGTGCGTTTGTCGATAACACTGCTCCAAATTTAGATTGTAGAGCGAAATTCATGATGAATTTTGCGATAGACCGATCAACCATGTTTGGTTTAGCGTTATGTTGGTTGCCTAGCTTGGGCGAACGTGTGCAATAGTGTGTACGCATGACTACCGAGAACGCACAATATGAATAAAATTGACATTCGCCGGTGTTCCAATTCAAACGCCAAGGTCATCCGAGGATAAACAAGAGAACCCGTTGTTGGACAAATAAAGCCATGTTGTGTTTGAGACGTCATTTCTTATTGCACTATCCTAAGTCAATCTCTGAGCATGATTTATCAACAAATTAAAAATCGGCGTATAACAATATACAGAAATCCGATACCAGCGCCACAGCGACTGGTCGCGTAAATTTCAAATCCAAATTCGTCCATTTATGATAATTGACATGGCACGAACATAACCTCTCCATGTGTTGTGATTGCCGGACAGCACGCGCGTTTTCGACTAGTAGTTTTGAAAATTTTAGTAGTTAATTTGAAGAATGGGCAGAAAAATTCCAGGAAGGAAGCACCACGGTGTGCGTGATATCGAAAAGCAGCAGCAGGATCGATTAGATAAGTATGGTATTCATGCTTGCGACTGGCATAATCGTAGAAAAACAAAAATATAAATACATGTTTCTAAATCTGCATAATTAGACTAAAACACAAGATAAATGCGCCACCAGCAGATAAAAATGACCAGGAGATTCCGAAGAGTCTACTGCATGTAATGGAATTAAAGCGGAAGGTGAAATCCGGCGAGATACCGACAAAGAAAAAGAATACGACGAAAAAGTCGAAAAAGAATGAGCCAGTGCATTTTAAACCATCGCGAGGTGGCATCGACGGACCCACGTACCTCCAAGCACGCGACGAAAGTGATCGGGCCTTTATGTATCGAGTGAACAAAGTCGTCCAGGAAGTTATCGATGAGACTGCGTTCGCAGAGAAGTATAGACTTAACGTTAAACGCCATCCACAGTCGGGAGAGGTTGAAGCAGTCGAAAAACGGGAGGATCCTTTGGACACCTTTATTGAACAGCTGAAACGAGATAAGAAGGTTCGTCTTGGCGGTAAGAAGAAAAAGAAGACAGTTGCTGGTGCTTTAAAGGAAAAGGAAGAGAAGCTGAGCAAGACACAGAAGAAATTGAAGAAATTCAAAGTGAAAAAGGAGAAAAAGGCTAAAGATATTATTGAGGATAAGGCAGAGGTGATTCGTGAACATTTGCAGTTTGGTGAAGTTGCACATGCACCTCCAAAGTTAGTTAAACCACGACGGGTAGAAAGAGCAATCAGTGCCGCTAGGGTAAGTAACACTTTTATTTTATTTTTTTAAGATAATTGGAGTTATATTCCGTTATCTGAAATGACGTCTAAAAGACCCGACCGTACAAAATTCTTTTTTTGAGGTAGTATACGCTTTCTTGTCTCTTTAGGAATAAACTGGTGAATGTGAACTGAGTTTATGTTGCGTGTAGCTCACAAGGAGCGCCGTTTGCCGCAAAAAAAAGTCAAAGTTTGGTCACAAATATAGCAGGGTATATATTCCGTTAACTGCAAGCCTCGCCGTAACGATATTGTGGCGCAGTCGTTAGCGCACATGCTTGTTGACCCGAAGGTCGTATTTCTATAAAAAAATATGTATTCAACAAATAATTATATGCACATTGCTCATTTTATAAAAGCGGCATTTTTGTATCAATTGCAGATGCAGAATCAATTGGTGTTTTAAATGTATTTATGATGAATATCATCCAGATAATTGCCAAAAATAGAGCGTATTTATGTATATTTTGTATGTATATATTTTTTATATTGTGTTATTTATTATGATATACTTATTTGTTAAATATATACTTTTTATTAAATAAAGAAAAAGTTTTTAGAAGGATAGTATCTCTTGTAAAAACTTTTTCTTTATTTTATAAAAAATATATATTTAACAAATAAGCATTTCATAATATTAGTGCTAGTTCGTGAGGCTTCTTTCTTTGAAGTCGTCTGGTGCTGGTCAGACTTACGAGTATACGTGCTTCTTCGTTGGGATGTTGTTGTAGCCTACTTGTGTTTCCTTGCATTTTTTGCAATTTCTTCTTGAACTGCAATATCTAGGTCACGGTGAATATCGCTATTTCGTAGATACCATGGAGCGTTTACCATTGCTCCTAGTATTTTGTTCTGAACTATTTGTATGATACGAACATTGCTATATTTCGTGCAATCCCATAGTTGTATTCCATACAATTATTTGATTATATAGTAATATTTTATTGCTGATTGCTACTTTTGAGGGACTACCAATAAACCAAGCATACTGTCTGTATTTGATATCAATCTGTTTTTTTCTTCTTCTTTACATGCTCGTCCATTTTAACTTTGCATATAATGTCATGCCTAAGTATTTAGCTGAGTTACTATGTGGTATCATAGTTCCATTTAGGAGTAGGTGTAGTGAATCTTTCAAATGCTTGTTTGTGAAGTTAACATGAGTAGATTTTGTCTCATTTCATTTAATTTTCCATTTTTTGATCCAGGTTTCTACTTGGTCGCACGCTTTTTGCAACTGTTTTGTTGTTGATCGAATATCCTTACCTCTAGCTATGATCGCTGCGTCGTCTGCGAAGGTAGCAAGTTTGACGGGTGCTGTATTTGGTAGGTCGCTGGTAAATATTAGATATAGTAATGGCCCTAAGACTCCTTCCTTGTGGAACATCGGCATGAATTTCTTTGAGACTAGAGAAAGCTTCCTCAACTTTTACGCGGAATAACCGATTGATCAGATATGATTTAAATAGGGTTGTGTAATTTTTTGGTAGCGTTTTATTTAATTTATAAATTAAGCCGCCATGCCATACCTTGTCGAATGCCTGGACCACATCGAGGAACAGTTCTGAGCATATTTCTTTGGACTCTAGCGATTCTTCTATCATTTCCACAATTCTATGGACTTGATCAATCGCCGAACTGGTGATTTGGAATTATTTTTTCCTTTTCTATTATTGGGTGTAGTCTTGTTAGTAGGAGTTTTTCAAAGACTTTCGAAACAGCCGGCAAAATTGATATTGGCCTTTTATAAAATAAAGAAAAAGTTGTTACAAGGAGAGTATCTCAATTGACCGTCACGAAATTGAATGAAACTTTTTGTACATGTAGTACACATATAGAAATAATTTATCTTTTCCTCGTTGTGTCTGATATTTTCTCTATTCTTGTGTAGATCTCTATTGTATTTTGTTTATTTTACAAAATAATTAAATATCGTGGCACATAAATTAACAGAAACTTGAACTAAGCTTTTTCTATTTTAGCCTGGTTCCAAAGATCTTCTCCTCAAGAACGTCCTAAAAGGAGCACATCTTAAAGTAAAAGTTCCACCTATACCCACAAAAACAACTCCACCATCTACGGTGAAAACCACACCACATGGTGATGCCAAAAGTGTGGATAAGACAGGTAAGAGAAAGAACTTATCGGCGGCGTTGCGAAGACAATTGGACAAGCAACAAATGGAAATTATCCAAGCGTACAAAGTATTGAAGAAGAAGAAATACAACAAATGAACATTCATAATGTACAATATTGAATCTTTCTCCCATAAATATACTAACATACTAAGATAATAAGTATTTTAAAGAATAGTTTTGTTTAATTGTGTTTAATAAGACAATAGTCCAGCCAAGTGGCGCAGTGGTATGTTCGATGACCACTGTCCATGAGGTCCCGGGTTCGATTCTCGGTGGGGATGCATATTAAAGTGAATTCTTCTTATCAATAGTGTTAGCCTCTAATATGCCTAATTACACTGAAAAAGAATTGAATAGAGCTAATGACCATAGCAGTCGATGCTCGGTAAAATCAAAAAAAAAGCAATAAGTCGCCATAAACGAAATTGTTTAAAAGCATTGGCAGACTTTGATAGTTCCAGTAAAGTCACTCCTATACTTATTTAAACGACATATTTTGTTCAAAAAAGTGAGTTTGAACTCACTGATGGATCGTTACATTACATGATTTCAAAGTTACTTTGAAAAGATGTGCATTTTTATGGTGTATAAACGATAAATCGAAAAATGCATTTAAACACATAGGCAGACTACTATCTATAATGATTATCAAGTTAACTCGCCAATTCTTTAGAGCAAGTTTCGCTTAATTATATGTGAATAATACGTTTTTCTACTCGTTGTATAATGATAATATTTCTGTATCGTTTTAATTAAGAAATTATTTTCACACATAATAGTCGTAGAAAAAGTATAGCCTACAACTCGCATGGAATGCCCTTCCTCAGTCGTATGAGTGATTTCTCATACTCTTAAGGAAACGGGACTATCCCATGCTCGCTGTACAATAAAACACTGATAAGTCGTTATGTTTCATGATTTCATTTTGACAAAAAATGAACCAAAACGTCACTATATGTGTTTAAACGACTTATTTTTTTCACAAAAATATAAGAGAATGTTTAGATACGTCGTTGGATACGTCAAAAAACGCGTTTAAACACATCGGGAGTTCGGTTGCTTTAACAATTCGGACAGTAATATACGATTCCTGAAATTTTGTGAAATATTCGATAAAAATAAAAGAGAAAAACGTTTATAAATGTGCTCAAATGATATATGTTCGCCAAAAAAACTGCATTAAAGCGCTCCAAAACACCGCTTCATCAATAGCAAAATTTAAAAAGCATCTATTTCCAGAAAAACTAACCAACTTCTGTTGAAATGTATACTCAATGTCATAGTTTTAAACGAATGTTACCTAGGTGATGTGATTATGTTTGATTTGTCGGAAGCCATCAAATATTTGGTAATTTAGGGGTTGTCGAGGAAAATTCGTGGTGAACGGTGTATGCGGTGGTCCAGCGCGTACATGTTGAATACCACCATGTTGGTGACCGCAGCTAACAACATCCGCGTGAGCCACTTCCCAAACATGGACCAGCTGGACGCATATAACATGAATGGCGAGGAAATTATCAGCGTGTCGTGGAGCAAGAACAATGTATTCATGATGTACCTGGAACTCAACGGCCGGCCACAGATCCTAAGTTTGAAGGATCGCAAGAACATCAAGGTGATCCACGTGATCACGGCGATTGACTACGCGACGACGGCGCTCTTTTCGCGTAATCGCAACGGGATGGTGGCAATCGGCACGTCTCTGGGTACGGTCGCGCTGTACGACACGCACTCGAAGGCAATCGTTAAACTCTACGACGTGCCCGGCTCCGTCATCAGCATGGACTTCAATCATGACGACCGCTACCTCGCTGTCGTGTGCAAATCCGGCCAGGTGCTTATTCTTGACGTGTGCGCACATAAGAAAGTTTACAGCACCGATGTTCAGGAGCCGCCGACAGCGGTACGCTTCCATCCGAACTCATCGAACTGCTTCGGCGTATGCACAGCTAGCGGGAAGTTTATATACATGAACGCTACGCAGGATCATCCGATATGGAGCACCATCGTTGCTACGCTGAAGCCGCTTGTCTCGTTCGCTTTCTATCCTAAGGATGATCGCCAGCAGATTGTTACCATCGACGATGAATATAAGGTGAGTGAGTAAACCTGTACATTTTTGTTTTATTCAGAAAATCTAGATGCATCTATACGTTTAGATATAGTGTTTTAGATTCATATGCAACAATTCATTTAGAAATTTTTGTCACAACAATAGATTGTGAGAAACCACGAAAACGTGTCTTTATTCGTGCATAGTAACAAGAAACATTCAACAGTTTGTTTTATTGCCAGGCTTACATAGTATGTACCTTTAAAGTAAAAAGTGTGCACGATACATATTTAGGTACCAAATTCTGAATCAGTTATTAGGACTGTGTATTGGTACTGAAAACATTAACATACTATTGACATTGTTTTCTCTGAAATGCACCTCCTGTTTTTTTTTTCAATTAATTCTGGGCGGTCAACGCCACTAACACTGCGACCAGCTTTGATCTATTATGCATGAACCAATACTATGGGCCATTAACGGAGATTATCTTAGAAAAGGCTAGAATCTCCTTGACCGACTTCCCTTCAGCCTTGCTGAATTGGCTTAGCTGCTCGCTGCCTAGCAAAGAAAGTCTTTCCGGTGCTAGGGATGCACAAGTGCAGAGTAGGTGCTCGGTTGTTTCCACCTCCGACTTACATGGTCTGCAGCTTATGAGGTCACCTTTGCCAATATTGGCTAGGTGGTACAAGACCTCGGCATGACTTGTGAGTAGGCTAACAAGTAGCCTAATATCGCTTTTCTTCAGCTTTATAATTTCTGGGGCTCTATTGTGTGATACATCTAGCAGCCTTTGGTTTGTTGTTTGTCTGTGTATATTATGTCTAAGCTTCTTCAGGAGTTGTCCTCGCCGATTGAAATTACATTTGATAGACGTAGAATAGGCCTAGAAACAGTGCCTGTTAAAGCGGGGAGGACGCAATATCCAGGCATTGTTTTTTAAAAGGTGTTTTTATTCGCTGGGGCTTGTTTATTCGTACATAGTAACTGAAAATCCATCATAGCAGTAATAATTCTTGTTGTCAATAGTATAATAGTCTTCCGTTTCAGGACGTGGATCAAATTTGCTCCGTTGGGATATTCTATTAGTGAAATACTTGCTAACTCTTAAACAGGAGTTAATTTCTTTCCGCCTGTGCTGCAGTTGCAAATTTAGTATTTTGTCACGGCACGCCAGTAGCTAGTTAAAAAATCCAGTCATATAAAGCACGGTTTTACCACCAAGGGGCACCAGTCCACGCTGAAAGTTAATTTTGCGTCCCAGGGAGCCCCTCTCCCCCAATTAGGACCGACCGTATAAGTGGCGGCGACGAGTAAGTAGTAAGGATATTCTTGACCGATGCGAGAGTACTTAAAAAGGTACCCGCATTTTTTTGTGGTTTCGGTTAATGGTAGCGCATCGATTCACGGCGATCCTCTGTGTTTTCTACGGAGCACTGGGACGCCCAGGTGCACAGACCGGGGTTCCCGGTCTTAAAGAAATCATCCCTCAAGGGTCCCAATTTTTAGACATATATTGTTAGTTTATTAAAATGCCCCGTTTTACTTTCAAAATTAGCACACATAAAGGGGAATTGGACCATCAGACGCATTTCGTCTGATAAACTGTAGGACTTCAGCCTCGCTGAATCGACAAATCTTTTTAGTATTATAAAGTTATGCAATTTTAGTGATTTAATGAAAAAGTAATGATTTCTTTTTTTCCGATATATATGTATGAACAAGGTGAGCACGTACGAAACGCTGGCAGGGAAATGTCTCTTCCGCTGCTGCCTGCAGCAAGCCCTAACCGACGTGGACTACTCGAAAGATGGAAAGTACTACGCAGTTGCAATGGACAACGGCAAAGTCTGCGTTTTCGAAACAACGAATCCTCGCACCCCAGTTACCGTGTTGGACGTGCATGATAAGAGACGCATCCACTGTCTGCGCTTCTCGAACGTCAGCCACGGACTCAACACAACCTCGTGGAGCTCCAGCAAAAGCGCGACACTTACGTGTGATACGCACATCTCTACCATCCGCCCGATCAGTTTCAACGGCTCCGATATCACACCGTCGACTATCCAATCCTTCCTCAGCCAGGAGTCCGTCGCTGCCGTGCTCGATGGCATTCGTCGCGACATCATATGCGATGTGATGAAGTGCGTGCTGTATTTGAACTCGCACGTGCAGAACCAGCTCGCCGCCTTCGACGACTTCGTGCGCAAAGAGTGCGACACGATCGATGTGCAAGTCCAGAAGAAGTGGGATATCGTGCGCAAGTTCCGCGATACGACGCGTCAGCGGAAATTACAGGTAGACTCTGACGACGAAGGCGATGAGAATTTACTGGGTGACCATACCAAGCACGATATCATTATTCTTGAATAGACGCCGACACGACGATTGGCGGCAGAATGTAGCTACAGATACTTCCAATGTCTGCCCTGCTATGCAGGCAAACTAATTAGATTTACTCGGATCCGTCCAATTTTCTTTCAGTAGAAAATAATATTGGATTCTTTTATTGAAATTACCTAAGTCCTTTTATGTAAAATCTATTTCTATACAATACAATCAATTAATTCGAGTTGTATTCATGCAAAAACACATGTGTTGGCGTAACTGTGCGTTTTTCATTATTCGCACTCAGGGTATAATTGACACATGCCTAAGGATTCCGACCAAAGTGTTCCTCAGCACATGCACAGAAAATCGAAAAAGAGTCCCTTCTGGGCTTATTTGTCCCACGTTCCAGTTTCGGTAATTTTGAGATATCAATTAGATAGATTATCCGCCACTGATTATGTTCATTATATGTATTTCGTAGAAGACCTATCAGACACGGTACCACTTGGGGACAGATTGATGCAACTAAATTCCAAAACTGTCCCAATAGTTGCTGGCAAATTTCATTCTCAATTGATTAGTATAATTGCATGGAATTACTGTTCCATCCTGGCGATGCCAAACATGCGTCGTCTTTTCCGATTCGCCCTACTTTTCTCTCCTAGGCATTTCTTCGTGTGGAAGCGGTCCTGTAGCTTGCCCTATAATACCGAGTTGGTTTTTAATCTATTTTCCCCGTTATGGGGCAAATCTGTATTCCTGTTAATGGGCCTATTATCCTGCTAAAATTTTTCGTGCGAAAATATCAGAATTCATATCTGAGAATTATACATTGCATGAAAATTACTTCGTCAGTATAAGGCGTCCGTCAGAGCTCCAGCGTCGCTTCATGGTTTCCCTTGTCTGACTCATGTATTAAAAGGCGATAGGGTGTTTCTTCGAGTTTCTTCATCTCAGTTTAATTATATTCATCAGACAATGGTGGGCATAGAAGCTCGAAGCCAAAGACGGCGGAATGTTTTCTATAACGACTCTAAACTTTCTACATGGGGATCATTGAATCGTTCTATAGCATAAGAAAGCTCGCGTTGTCATGGTGGGGATGACGACAGACTGACGATTGTCAAAATGACCCCTCAAGGGCAACCCCTGACCCTTTCATGTGGTGGATAAACTTGCTCCAAGAGAATCCCTCGTATGAGTACCCTAAGGGGCAGTCACAATGAAAAAAAAAATACGCTGAACAACAAAAACCATTTCACGATCCCCTGAGGATCCGCGGTCTTCACTTTTAGAACTAGCATGCTATAGTAGAGAGAAGAGAGTATTGATACTATTGATTAAGGACAATTAATTTAATTGTCCTTTGCAACAACAAGAAACATCGTAATAAAGTATTAAAAAAACAACGTCCAGCCAAGTGGCGCAGTGGTGTGGTCGATGACCGCTGTCCATGAGGTCCCGGGTTCGATTCCCGGTGGGATGCATATTAAAGTGAATTCTTCTTCTTATTAACAGTGTTAGTCTCTAATATGACTAATTACATTGAAAAAGAATTGAATAGAGCTAATGACCATAGCAGTCGATACTCGGTAAAATCAAACAAACAAAAAACATAACATATAGACAAAATATAAATAAATTCTGAACGCTAGACGGACTCTTTACTTTCAGCACCTTTGGTCATCTCATGGAGACCTACGAGTACTGACGAATAACACCACGGACAATTCGTCTGAATTATGCCACACTTCAACGGCCTGACACATGACACACAGTAGATACAATTTTCTCCCAGAGTAGATACTACTAACCCGAATCATCAATTTCTGATTTAATGCCATCCCCAACAGCCCCACCACTTCATGCATACCTATGACGACATTTCACATATCCGTACCTTTCCTTGTGGATCTGTTCAGCCTCTTCATATTCTTCAGGAACTAGAACACATTACCTATGACTCGCGAGTCTGTCACTGGCCCACACAAGTTTTGGAGTGACACAATTTTCCTTGGTTGGCGCTTTGGGGACTCAGGAGCTAAACAGACAATTTGTCAGGGAAGGAGAGGCTGCTACTTCAACAAAAATAAAGAATTTACCCACAGCTTTAAGAAGGATCGCCATCCCTGTCTTAGTTAGGCCTTAAAGACTGTCTTAGACTTCCAGATGTGAACTTACACCAACAATGTGAGGTATCCAAATGGTTACAGAAATTATAAGTAGCCCACTTATGCCATATTTTTCAAAGCCTCGTGAATATTTCCAAAAATATTTCCCTTCTAAAAAACAAGTTCTAACAGATAATAGTTTTTTTTATTACAAATTACTTAAGTCCTTATTTAACTATATCCATATATGTCTATACAATAAATTCAATTTCTAATAGCCTTAATTAAATACTTAATTATGATAAATATTATGCGAAAATACAGGATTCAGGGATGAATTGCATTTTGGAATAAATAGGAAGGGAACAAATACAAAATAGTTGCGGCTCCACTAAATATGATACAATATGGCAGTTTTGTTTTGCGAAAGTTTCGGCCCTACGCAACGATCCTGCCACCCTTTAACAGTCCACTTCGATACACGAAAGAATAGCAACCACAATTTACGGTTGACAGGAGAGTTGTCGAGCAGTTCTCTTCCTGCAGCCATATTGGCGCGAGAAGAATGATTAGTAGGTGCATAAAATCACAGTCGAACCTATAAAACTAGTATTTTAAATGAACTTCAACGTTTTTCTGTACGTCCACTCATCGTGAGCGCATGCAGTTGGCAATGAAGTTCTAATACGTTGTCCAGCCTCGGGACCGGTTGAATTCCACAACCGATTTAAGCACATTAAATTCCGCTTGTCGCATTCAGCAAACTCTTTTGCTCAGCCTTCTGCGTCGGTGGCACCTGATTACGTTTGAAGAAGCCGCAGCAGTAGAGCATCCACACGGTGAAGGCGAATAGGATGACGCCACCCACACATGCAGCGATAATGATCCACCAGGGGATTGACTTCTCAGGAACGATGATTGTGGAGAAGGCGTTAGTGACGACCTGAAAAAGGATATATCAAATTTACTTTACGTTTACAAGATTTGATTTGGGTGGGGTATAGTGACCCTGTACCACTGGAGCGGTGACGGATTGTGCGTTAGGCACATGCCTAGGGGCCCTGGTGATGGAGATATCACTGGAATGGCAGGCGTCTCCCTTAATAGACTTATATAGAAGAAGCAAAGAGGAGGGACTAAAGTACCTAGAGACCACTGCACTGCAGTATAAAGAGGACCTTAAATTCTAAACCTAGGTGTAACTTTGGTATGACTCTGGTACAAATAAGTGACGTTGAACTAGAGATGTGGGGGAACAGGGTAGTCATGTTTGAGTATAAATGCAATGAATGCCGGGTGCAAATTAGTTACGTTGGGATACGAATTAAAGACTTTGGGGCTGAATTAGAGGTGTAAGGTACAAATTAGTGGCCTCTTGGTACTGATTTTTCATATTTGGAAATGAATTAGTGACGTTGTAGTGATATCGGGTACGAATTACTGAAGTTGATATACGAAATGGAGGCAATAGGGCAAATGGAGATGTTGATCTCCATTGATGAGAAGTAAATAGAAGTAATACAGTTACAACCTCAATTCAACCCTCTACCCATCAATTCTACTAACCGATGCAGGATAAACTCTCTCCGGTTCGGTGGTTGTAGAAATAATATACATTCGAGATCTGATGGCCACAGACGATTTATGACTAAAATCTTCAATAAGTGTAGAGTTCCATAAACGCGAAACAATTCTTATAGTTAAACCAGAATTATGCGAAATTGGTGGCAGTGTACATTTGATCTTCGCACACTTTGCAGTATTTAATTGACAATCCTACAAACACAAAAAGTACGTAAACAAGAAAATATTACGGAATGTCACTTTTTATAACTCACGAAAGTGTAAACATTCTTGAGCGGTTCACTGGGTCCCACCGTTAAACGCGCTGGTATAATATCCTCCTCGACTTCCTCCGGTTCCTCGTATTCAACTTCTCGAATTTTTCGCGATTTGGAAAGCGATGGTAATAACGTAAAAGGCATTTGTAAATTTTCTGGTGCTGAATTATCCTGATTGGGGCGGCTTGTGTAGTTCAACTCATTTGCGATGTAGTCTTCGATTTCACATTTATACTTTACATTCTCAAACTCTACCTCGGGGACGCTCTCGAGGTACAGCAACCATTTTCCCACACTATGCGAACTTTGAATTTGAATGGGCCAGTCTATGTGAGCCACTAGGTTACTGACAGACCACTTGCCCATGTTGGTCACTTGGTAGATATGTGTGACCCTTGAACCGATCTCGTCGAAGAATTTAATGGCGGATTCACCCTTGAGAATACCACCGTAGTTGACGTAGGAGGTACTCCAAGAATCAATAGTAATATTTGGCGTGGCTTTGACAGCAACCCTGAATGATGCCGATGTCTCCGGCGTTGTAGTATTCGATGTTGTATTTACAAAAGTACGGAACATAAGAAAATCATCATTAGCGTTATTCCGGTTTTCAAAGCGAAGACCCAGATGAACAGGTTCGTTTTTCCGGAATGGATTGCCCAAGTTGCATGCAATCCAAGTTTCATTGTAGTAGATACATTTAACGTCGCTCTAAACAGAAAACATAATTGAGCTCAAAGTTGATTACTGTGTAATTGTGTGTTCATACAGGTTCTATGACTTACCATTTTGTCATTGAGCGCAATATAACTCAAGTTGTTCGGATGCACAATGAATAATTGTGCCTCATAGGCGGATTCACCTTCATTGGAAACATTCACTTGGACGTTCAGCTCGTCAACGGTACCCAAGTCCAACTCGTACGTGTCCTTTTCCAATGCTAAATAACAAATCTTGAATACCGTTTTATTTTAATTGCGTTAAAATGACTTACGTTCAACCGCCGCCAGACCCGCGGATATTTTAAGTACACTTTCACACACTTCATTGGAACCGCAATCTTTGAGGAAGGTTGCTCTAAAGTGCTTCACCGATGTTTGGTTCAAAATTGGGGTATGTGGCTTATCTTCCAACTTGTACTGCACGCTAAACTAAAGTGGGAGGCGTTTATACATTGAGTTGTAAATTGAACTTAGAGACTTACCTCTATTGGAGATAAAATGTCTCTGATTCCATCTTTGATGTACGCTATATGGGTGTGACAGGTGGGACGATTGCGATGCGTCAGATTGAATTTATGATGAAATGCATTCCGTTCGGTAGTAGTATTGAAATACACCCGAATGTATTGTCCCTTTATCTTGCCAAGATCAGCGGTTAGATCGGAAGTCATTTCCAGCTTATTGTTCACTCTATTGTTACCGGTACGAATACAGATGCTGAAAGAAAAGCACGTATGTGGACTTTTGGGATCCCCACTACAACCCTTCTTATTGACATCAATGTGCTTCATTTCTGCGTCATTCCGCACCTCTATATCAATATCCACAATCGGACGAGTTTTGAAGAGGTACACTTCATCTTCATTGTATGCACCCGCAAGTAAGTCTGGATAGTCATTATTATCCATATCGACACCTCCGCTAAGCGAATAGCCTACTGTGGTCCTGCCTGGAATCGTGATCATCTGTGCCGGTTCCGGGTTCAACTTATCGCGACTACCTAGATGAATATAGATAGCTCCAGTCTCGGTGTCATTGATGGTCTCATACGGTGCACCGATGGCTACATCATTGAAGCCATCCTTATTAATATCTCCAAGAGATGCTAGCGAGAACCCAAAACGCGATTCTTCTGTGCCGTAGAGGATTTGATCAGCTTCGCAGGAGTAATTGTAGCGACAGTGTCTCAAGTTGTAATAAATATGTACAGCTCCGCCCACCGTGTTGTTGAAAAAGAAGGGTGCGGCAACGAAGAGGTCGTCGTATCCGTCCCCGTTGACATCCGTAGCAAGGAGCTCATACCCGTAGTTGGATGCGACCTGCACTCCCTTGAGAATCAACCGGATGGACATTTCACTATGGGGTGCATGCTTCTCTATGAAGTATACCTGGCCGGTAAGATTCGCACGTGGTGCACCGGAGACGTAAGTCACACTATCATTGGAAAAGAATTTCCCGCCAGTTACGCTCATACCAAGATAGCTATACTTATCAATCGGGTACGCTAAATGGTTAAGTGGACTTGAGTAAAAATTCTTATCACGTTCGATAAAATCACCGATTGTCATTTTTGCGAACATGGTACCTCTCCACGTGTGCGGGCCTGGTGCTCCCATTAATGCCGTACCATCCTGAAGAAAGGCTAAGGATGTACCAGCTTGACAGTAGGCATACTCGAGATGCTCGCTACAGAACATATACGGTTAGAAAACTCTACCAAGAAATTCTCCTCTCTAGATGAAAATAGAAAATTAAACTTACTTCTGCATTGGTTTACCCTCGCAAGGTTCCAGTGCCTCCTCCCAATGAAGCGTGCCATTCAACAGATGGCACAACCCAATACCATGGTGGGTCTCCTGAATCTGAGCACTCTTAATGTACCTATGCGCACACACCATCACCTTACCGCCATTGCTGGGATCCTGCGACTTCACCGTAACACCCAACCACTGACCATCTTTAATCTCATCCTTGCCGGGTCCTTTCAGCGAATCGTCCACCTGATCCTCATCATCGTAATCATCATCTTGCGCTATAATCACAATGATCCAATTACGATTCGCACCAAGCGTAAAGCACCAGTCAGGAAAACTTGAGTTAGTTAAAAAATATACAAATTATTTAAGATGCGGGGGTGATAAAGTACAAAAAAACTTGCGCACTCCTCCAAAACTCCACAAAACTCCTCGAATGATACAAAACCACAAACCATATGACAAAATGACTTCTGCGTATTTTGTAAGGTATGATTGTGTTCTGTGTTTTGGGCTATATGTCAAGTGACTTGGGAGTATGTTTTGTTGCACTTTACGTGGTCGTTAATGCATGTCAAAAAATATACAACAAATGTAAATCGCATTCAAATATATATATGTACATAATCAAACAGAATAAAAAATTGAGTGTGAGTTGTGTGCTGTGTATTTAGTATTTTGCGGTTGTGCAGCTGGAACATTCATCAAACCATCTAAGTTGCTGTAACTTGCAAGTAAATGCGTTCTATAACGTTACCTATCACGTAGGCGATCGCCTACCAAAACGTTGTTCGCAATGTGCTTCATTTGCAATCAAACATGTTGAAATTTACAGTGACTATGAACAGTGAGCTGAAATAGCCCAAAAACTATTCGGGGATAAAATCTTAGTTGCGTGGTTAGCAAAATTACCAAATAAATGATTTAATCAGAAACATTAATCGAATTAAGTATGTGATGTACTCATAAATTAAGTGCCTAATCGTTACCATTAACGTTATCACAATTAACCTACTAATATTATTCGTATTACGTAATTAATAAATTATTGTGGTAAATCGTGTCAAGATTATTTTGGATGATTAAGATGCTTGTTTTATTTTATTTCAATTCAATGGATGGTTATTTATATTTTCGTGTTATTCCGGTTATTTGTTAATGTAATATCTATGACCAGATTGTAAGTTGTAAGACGGTGGATGGCAATCTCTATGAATCAGTAGTGTGGGAGCAGTAATGGATGTGTTTTCACATTTGGTCTGCATATTTCGCGCTAATTTACGACTCCAAACACACGTCAAAAACGCAGCACATCTCGTAAAAAGTGTGAAATTACGTGCGCCCGGTGGCAGTTTGCTGCTGCGTGTTTGCAGGATCGACTCATTTACGATGTTTTCTTATGGTGCGAGCGGGATACGAAGACGGTTTTTCGGAATTTACTGATGCTCGGAGTGCGCGGCACCGGGTCGAATCGCTTATAAAGTATGCTGTTTTGTTGATATCCTCGTAGACTGCCGGTGGCGGCCTAAAATAAACGCGCGAGACGATTTGTGCACTCGGATTGCATTGCAATTCGCGTCGTCGAGCGTTTATGATGGGATATTGGGGGGACGATGATTGCGGCGCGTCGATAAAATGCAGGATAAACAAACATCGCCGCCGCGTGTGCATTATTATACGTCGTGAATTAGGTGCGAATGTGATGTGTTCACGCGCACGATGATTTGATCGTTGATTGGCAGGTCCGTTGTGATGGTATGCCCCGTGTAGGCTTGGTACGTCCATGTCCATGTGTATACACGCAGTTTGATAGCACACGTAGTTTGAGGTGTTATGTACACGTGTCACAAAATGGCAAGCTTCAAACAACATGCGAATTAGCGATACCCCTTCACCCCATCACCCCAAAACACACAAGGCACACAGAAAACAGAACATGCAAGGTGTCATGCAAGCACGAAGTCCTCAAAACCCAACACCTTGGTCTTCCCAGCAGCAGTGATAGCACAAGAGTGTGGAAGGAGAAGATGCTGGATTTTGCATAATTTGACTCGCCAGCAACGCCAAGAAAAACCGCCGCCGCCAAAAACAAATTGACGCAATTTGAACGTTCTCGTGAATATGCGAGCATTAAATTCAAACAAATGAGAGGGGGGCGGGGGGAGAAATTCAACAAAAATCATTCATCATCGGCCATGATAATGAAGTTAATAAAATTGATTAAGAAATGGTTCTGCACATTTACCAACAACTTACGCTTGTATAGACCGCTTGGCACTGGACGATTCATACAGAGAGAGTGTGTGTGAGACAATCGTACACCGTATGAGCAAAACGAACATTTAAATCAACATTCGTTTTTGGTAACCAAAAACAACAAAACAAAGTAAATCAGTATCATTTTGCACTTGGACAATATACGATGTACAATATCGGTGTAGCTATATTGGCTTTTCTAGAGATATCTGGGGATAATTTCGTTTAAATACAACCACGTCCAACCCAGCACAAATAATCATTCCAATAGTTTTCACAAAGATACATTGAAACCTGGTTATAACGAAGATTCGGTAATTTCATTCTCTATATGCTTAAACAACTTTTTTTCACGAAAATAAGTAGTTTAAGCACCTCTAAACATGATTTCCTCATATATTTTGGCGAATACATGCAAAAAGTTCGGATATAGCTTGTTATTCTGAACCGTTGCAGTTATCGATCTCTCGATGTGCTTAAACGACTTATTTTCACGATAATAAGTCGTTTAAGCTCATATAAACATGATTTTCTCTTATATTTTGGCGAATACATGCAAATAGTTCGGAAATCGCTTGTTATTTTCTGAATCATTCCAGCTATCGATCTCGCGATGTGCTTAAACGACTTTTTTCAGGAAACTGAGTCGTATAAGCTTATCTAAACATGATGTTCTCTTATATTTAGGCGAATACATGCAAACAGTTCGGAAATTGCTTGTTATTTTCTGAACCGTTGCAGCTATCGATCTCTCGGGGTACTTAATCGACTTATTTGCAAATTATTATTATGCTTATTATCTAAAAAGAAGTATCTGATTAATTCCGTTAAAAGCAGGTTTCACCGTACGTACAATGAAGGCTCATAGACGGGCACTTAGATTAGTGTTATGTGCTAGGTCCACGAGGATCTTACAAATCTCTTCAAACATATAAGAACAATTACATCAAAGAATAATGTATTCTACACACTACGATATAAAATGAAGTTTACACTATGAAACTAAATGAACTAAAAATGCCAAATATGTAATTCTAATACATTCTTCAATATGTCCACTGAAAAAAATTGCACAATCATTTACAGTGCCCTTTGTTCATCTACAACTAGTTTCTCTAGAATCTTAAACATGTAGGCAATATATCACGCGTTCTGAAAACAAACGGTGGCATTATTGTATAAACGTCGGTGTTGTTTCCTGTCGAATGGGGGGAAAATCGATGCGTGGATGTGGGGGTAGACACTTACATCGTCTTCCGTCGGTCACAACTTGATCATCACACTTGATGCTTTCGTCTACGGAACATTTGAAGAGTGCTCCCGAGCGATTAGTGTTCGGCTGAAGATTTTGGCCGCGAGGTGCGCCCACCAACAGCCTGAAACAGAAAAGGAATACGTTAAGAAAAGTAATCGTTGAAGTCGAAGCACCGAAGACAAAACTGCGCCATTTGTATCCATTTGACTCGGATGTGTGTTGCATAAAAACGGCATAAATTGCCGATTGGCAAACGCATAAAGTCAATGAACCATCATCATTCCATTTCGTTTCAATTCAAGAGACCCTCTGAGATCATCGGGGGGTTGGCAAGACAGAGTGATTCAGTTAGCGGATGCGCTCTAATGGTCAGTGCGTTCAGACTACGCAGCAAATTGATTACAGCTGATGGTTTTATCTTTGATGGTGTGTAGTAAATCCTCCAACTGCTATCATATATCATTCTAATTGAGTGCTGTCGAGTGTTGGTTGTCGTGGAATGGATTAAATCAAGATGGTGATTAGGGATTAGGTTAATTGTAAAGTTAGAAAAACAATTTTAAGTTATCATTACTTTTTGGATTTTTGGACTTTTGGATTATGTTGCATATAGATTATGATAGTTTTGCTCAAACTGGTAGAATATTTCCTTAAGGGACTGGGTAGGTGTTTCGTATCATACGAGGACATGGGAGACGAAGTTTTCAACTACGATTCTCAACTTTTTCTGGTTACGCTACACTTTTAAAGGGGGAAAATTCCTCTGATCATATTTGAGTTGTTGACCCACCTCGAAACCTCGAAACGTGTTGGGACAACATAAACATTTTTGGAATTCTTCACAGGAGTATAAATACCCCAGTTTTTAATAAATCAAAAAGTGCCACGGCACTGTGTTTGAGAATCACTGGTTTAGATTATAGTGGTTTAGATCAAAGGCCGGCAACACTTTTCCTTGTGGGTCACTTATATTCTGCGCAAAACAGCAGTATTTTTGACCTTCGTCGCAAGGAGCAGGTTCATTCGAAATTAGTCAATCTGACCCGTGGGTCATAGTTTGTCGACCGCTGGTTTCGATTATTGCTGTTTACATGAAACCCAAGGTAATAATGTTTTTACTTGATGTGTACATTATGATAACATTGCAAAAAAACTTCGTTTGGGCACAAACGCATCATAAAACATTTAATACTCAGCGTAATAATATTAGTAACATTAGATATTTGTTGACACCAACTGTTGCTGATACGATCATTTCTCAAATATTTGCGTGCTGGCTAACTTTTCAGGTGATAAGATAAAGATAAACAAAGTCAACAAGATTTTATGCCCATGTCTGGCTTGCTGCAGTATACAATAATCGTTAGCGTTATTCCTAAAGTACTTCTGACGCCATGATTCTCCAAGTGTTATTAATAGTTGAATATTCAAACGAGTATTTTTCATGATACAAATCAATTTCGATCGGACACCTTGCATGTTCCACCGAAATAATCCGTATTTGCTGGGGCTTATTTACAACATTCGCAGTTGGCTCAAAAACGCGAAATTAGGGTGTGAATAGGCACTATTCGCACAGACTACCGAAAAATTAATCCTCGAATCCTCAAACGAAAGTAGAGCACGGAATTGGGCCGGTCCTCGACTACTCTGCTTGAGGGTGTGTCGTGGGGAAGTGGAACACGCCATTGAATGTATATGCCAGCTCAGAGAAATGCCATTAAATGCGCGCCCCCGATCTTCCGGCATTTGCACGATGCGGCCCTCGCACTCGTACGATTAAATCACGAATTTGTGACCAATTCGTTCAAATAGCAGAACACCATATGCCAGCGTCACCGTCATACCACCTATTTGCGCACATAACGCACGAAATAACAAGAAAACATATTTCTATGGCGCACGGGCACAATCACAAAGAAAACACCGAAGTTGCCCGACTGAAGAGCAGATGCGACGGTAGGCAGATGCGTACTCGATAGTTATTGTCATCTAAGGACCAATTCGTTGCTCATTTTTACCCAATTCTTGCAAATACATCCCTCGTCCAACACAAATAATAGTCTCTTGTGGTTAAATTTGAAGCGCCTGCAGAAGCACTTCAACTTTGTGGTTTCAGGTAAACATTCCGGTACGTAGCCAAGGAAGGTAATTTAATTTACCCCCTTATCACAAAAGGCCGTAATTCAATCCGTGGCGCACGTATAGACCCGCACGTTTTCGTTTTCACAGTCATTTGTCATTTTGTAATTTAATGATTCTTTTACAACTGTGTTGGCTTGGCGTTCAAGAGACGGTGACGGAGTCAAAAGGTGACCCATGACCCAAGAACCCAAGGGATGTGGGTAACAATGGCTACAAATTGCGGTGTTGTGTATTGACGATCACTTTTTAATAGACAGATATGTGTATAAAAACATAAACGTTATACAAAATTTTACATCTACCACCTAGAACAGTGTTTATCAACCTTTTTGTGCCATATTCTACTTTATACCTTCAAACATTTTGGCCTCCCTATGCCTCACGCGCTTACAATTAGATTATATTTGTATGTATAACCTTTATTGGCATTCCAGCCTCAGTATAACCATTGCACACTTACAACATTCAATAATTAAATAATAACAACGTAACACAATGAATACATCATCTATAAACTATATCTATAACAATACAATTATCATCCTAGGATCGCCCTTCTCATTTTCTTTTCTAACCCTATTTTTGTGATGACAGCCAGCCCTCCCTTTCCTCCAGCCATTTTCCGACAATATTCCCTCCTCTTCCTTGGGACCCAAACCATTCCTTCTTCAGTCTTTCACAGTCCCTCACCAGGTGCTCCCAGGTATCCACCCCTGCCAAAGAAAATACACATTTCGTGTATTCCTGCCCCATCCAGACCTTCCTGCCTCTCTCCTCCGAACCACACCTAGCCCTTGCCAGCAATGTCTTTTCCCTTCCGCTTCTGCCCCTATCCCCAAAGTACCAGGCCTCCTCCCGATAACCTGCACCCTCACGTACCCTGGGTTGTAGGTACTGCCCATTATCCTCTCTTGCCTAACCTGCTCCTCGACATTTCAGGTTCACTGGTCTGGTCCTTCTACCCGGCTTACGAAACTCCACCCATTTGGTTTTTTCCCCTTTCACTATCAGATCTCTCTTATCCATAAACCGTTCACACCTCGCTAACATAGGCTATGTCCGGACCAAGAGTTGAATTCAAATAGGTCCGTCCAGTTCCGTCTAGCTGAGTTAATTTGCTAATTTGCGCCCCACATTCACAGCCCAGCTTGAGCCTTGGCCTCCCTTATCTTCCTCCTTCATTCTTCCTTGTCCTATGCAACTTCCTTCCATCCTCATGTTTTGAGGACCTGTATTGAGTCGTTGTTTACTTCATCCTCCCATCTCTCCCTTGGTCTTCCAATCGGCCTCCTCCCCATTATTTGGCCGTTCATTATTCGAAATTGTGGAGAATAAATTCACTACACGTATGTTTATTAAAAAGTTCATTATTCGCTTGGGCATTCTCTTTTCTGGCATTCTTACGATGTGGCCTGCCCACCGAAGGCGTTGCAGTTTGATGTATGTAGAGGCTGTGGTTCGTCTCTCAGATCCTGATAGAGTTCCTTGTTGTGCCTCCTCCAGTATCTTTCATTTTCCCTTGCGGGACCTAGAATCCTACGCAACATTTTTCTCTCGAAGGCGTCAATCTTTGCCTCATTCATTACAGTCAGGATCCATACTTCGCAGTCATACGTTAATATTGGTCGGATGATTGTCTTGTACACCTTAATCTCTGTATCTCTGTGTACCTCGTTAGATTTAAAAATGCTCGACAGTGAGAAATATGCTTTATTTGCCATCGTTACTCTGGCTCTGATTTCAGAGTCTTCCTGGCCTTTTGTTGTTGATATTTGCGCCTAAATACTTCAAGTTATCCACTTGTTCCAGATTGTCTTGTGTTTGGAATTTTGGTGTAGCCGTTCTGTTTTGTGCCCCACATTAGAAACAATTATATGAAAAATTCATCAAAGTGAACTGAACAGCAATCAAATCATAATTAGACATCCCAATAATTGTTCCATAAACATCATCCATGCTTATTCTGATTCTTCTTGTTCTTGCAGGTTTTGTTTCCTCGTAATTTTTGATACATTTAGGGAATAATATGCCAAAAATTACAAGAAAATTAAAGTTACAAGAATCAGAACTCTTCAGCTCAGTTTTGACGCAATATCAGACATTACAACAGGTATGTTATTAAATCGACCTTTACTGCTTCAAATGACCTTATACGTGTGCAAGCTTCCTGCCTAAGAGTAGAACGAAACAAAAAAAAGTGCGCTAACCGGCAAGGGCCTTATAAGGACATTTGCGAGACTAAGTTTCCAACGTTCTGAGCTAGACATCAACACACGGAATTCCCTCCAGCCCAGCCATGCTCACAAGCTTTCTTCCATCTGTATGTACAGGGACAAAGATCGCGCTTTCGTCCCAGTCTTTACTGATCGCGATCCGCGATAATTCCAGCAGGGATGTGTAGGTGAACGCAAGTCATAAGGTGTGTTTGCACGGCCGTATTGTCCGGATCAGAGCTGGCGATGTCTATCGCTTGACATACAACAAACTCGGCACGATCCTGTCCGGCTCCCACAGATGTCCACAGACTATCACCGCGTGAAACGACTGCGCTATGGTCGATAAAATGATGAATTTACACACGCCTGTTTGCCCAGACTACGTACTCAATATTTGATCTCCGAATCTTCGTAAGCCGTATCGATAACGGAAGTTTTCCGTAGAAACGCTCCGGCATTTCAGGAATCTGATAAGACGGCTTATTTATCCTGGTATTTGTATATATACAACGGCTGGATGAAATTTAATAATATCAGAAGTTCGTCGACATTCCATGTCATAGAAAGGGTGGATAGAATTCAATTTAGTTAGTCTAAGATTAGATTATTAATCCATTTAGGTAAACATTAACGTCTGGGTAACCATCTCCCTTATTTACTCTCACAGAAAGCCACAGAAACTTTACGATTCACCGGGACACGCTCTATTTACTTATTATGGGACGATAAATATATAGGTGCTCGATCTGGAACGGCGGCGATTAAACCAGTTTATTGTGGTCGTCATGGCGAAATGCGGGCATTTCTAATCAGAAATTAATATAGACCAACAATTAACATGGCCCATTGGACGCGTACAGAGGTTTAGTGCTGTTTGGAAATAACATTACGATAGCTACACTGCACGTAAGATTGTGTGCATTTTTTGCATCGGAAGTTGCGTTTGTTGCGCAGCGATCGTAACGCCAGATTTCGTATTTGTACGCGGAATGCGTGCGCTATTTGCGTAAAATTGGGTCGACAACTCAATCCGCCAATTTTTGCGACTCCAATGTGGGGCCTTCGCACATGTCACTTGTAATTTTACTGAGATATTACTGTCCTGTTGGGAACAGTTGTCAGTACCAAAAATCCCACGAAATTATTTGCGTGTCACGTATGTTTTATTCTAGAATTGCCTCAGGTTTTTCATGGCTGGCGATTGCAACATTGAGTAAATCTTGCAATACTGAAAATTCGTATAAATCAGATCTTCTATTGCGAAAAATGAACACTTCAATGTCTTCTTATGAAATCCATTTCCATTTGTTTTATTTACTATTTTCTTTACTTTTCAATTTTTAATACATAAAAACTCAATTTTGACCGGTAAGATCGAAACACCGACAAGTTTTAAACCATTCGTCTTACATTTAATATAAAATGATGAAACTCACTTGATCTCGTTAAAAGCTCTGCGAGATAAACAGTTTCTAAATTTGTGGAATTTATTCACCCCTTTAAAAATCGAAGTGTTTTTTACTAATAACTTGAGTTAAACACGTGCTAGGACAGTAATCTTTTTGTGCTAGGGATGTCGAAACTTAACGACTTTTATCGATTCTTTAATTTTTTGACAATACGTCCATCTGTTAATCGCCACCACCAATTATGATGGCAATCGTACTCTGAGCGACAGAATCGTCACCGCTGCTGCGTCGGTTACTTTCAAAATATGGACATTCAATCATTATAAATTATTTCACTACAATATTACGGAATAGAATTTTCCACTAATTCTTGTTTTCACAAAACGAACATTTGAAAATCAACATATGTATGCGTTTAAAATACGTTTGTGCCTATTTTGTTTATACTAACAATAAGGTTACGGCCGTCTTACTTAAGCGGCTTGACAACAACCAATAGTCAATAGTTGTAGTCAACGAATTGGTCGAGTAAGGTAGATGATCAGTGAGAATTCCTTCAGTTTTCATTAGTTGTTTCAATGATATTTATCAATGAAAAAACAACCACAGGAAATTCCTAATCTATACGAGATCCCTAATCCCGAATATATACGAGAAATCCTTTTCGAAAATCACGTGATGCACTAAATTTTGTTTTTCCCATAAATTACCTTAACTATTTGATGCTGATTTTGATGCCATTTTCTTATCGCTGTTTTTGCCAAATATCTCCTGAATAAAAAAAGGTTTTTGAATTTGATACCATCTTCTTATCCATCAATATTAGTAAACATTATAAAGTAGGCAGGGTTATCGTAACAGTTGAAAGTTGACACGTTTGCACATCTCGTTGGAGATGTGCCCGCGTTGCGATTGCGCAGCCTCTTTTGTGTATTTACACTCACGTACAAATATTTATTGAGCATCGCAGGATATTGCCACATAGTTAAACAGCCATCAACGCGCGTATTGTTAATGAGTATCCTGAGAGGCTTTGCATCATGCACGAAACGCATTTAATTGATTTATATATATATCGAATGCTCGAATGCTAAGCGATGAATATGAATGCGTCGTGTGTGAGCCGGGTGCCCGCCGGCAGGCGCGATACATCATAATCAAATGCAATCCGAAACCACCACCGCCGTGTTGTCATGGCTCTACTCTCTCCGGCCAAATAGGCGTTTTGCGCTCGCTCGTGCCGTAATTACACGTTTCCCGCGACTATTTCGCATTCGATTTACCGTTTCCCAGCGCCAGCGCACAACACACAAACGCGCAATGTTATGAATAAATTTAATTACGCCTGTAATGGAAGGTGTACGCGCACGATTAGCGAATGACTAACCATACCCGTGCGGCTGTAGCCGAATTGGAGAATGCGCAACATGCGCATATTGAGTTTCACGTAATTATAAATTACGCCTGGCATGTCATTAGGTAGGTAAATTAGGTACTAAGTTGCTGTGCAAACAGATGGGATTTTATCATGCTGAGATCTTATGTCGTGACAACTCTGAAAACATATCCATATTATTCACATTTATTATGTTTGTTTTCATTTACGGGTACATGACTAGATTAGGGTAAATTTATGACCGCTGTGATCCTAGCACAACCAAATAATTGGGCTAGCACAACTTTTTAAATGGGGAATTTCATTGGAAAGTGCTAATTATTGAACCGAATGTATTCCTCAAATGTTACTAACACCGTTTATTGCAAAAAATGCAAAAAAGGGTTTGGCAGGAGTAATTTTAGTACGAGTAATTTTAAGGCGATTCTGAATTTGTATTATTTTTGAAGCTAGTCTTGTATTGCTATTTTTTTTTCAATTTATGTTCTGTGTGACGTAATCCTACTCATACGGTTAAAATATTTAGAATAAATAATTGAAAATTTATCCGTATTTAAATTCACTTATTGGAATAAAAAAATTGAAAATACAATAGTTTAATTCAAATAAAATGTTGAAAATGAAATTTTTCTGATTTTTTAAGGGAAACTATGGAATATCGGATGTTTTTTTATAAAAGTTTACGCTTTCGAATAATAAAAGAAGAAGAAGATTTCGAAGAATAAAATTAATGTTCTTATTATTACTTAATTGACGGAATACTGAAAGCAACTACAGATTGCCACAAAAAGGTCTAAAATAGTAGGCAGTAGCGTTTCTTTAAACACATCTGAACCAAAATATCGATAGTTGATAATCTATAATATTATGTCCATAAAATCAAAAAACACACAATCGAAAAAATTCCTATGTCAAATACTAGACCATTATGTACACAATAACCACAAATAACTTCAAGTTCATCAGTTGAGTTTTATCGCCGATTTGAAGAAATCGAAGAAAAAGCTTTGAGGAAAATTTGAAAATTTGTTGATGAATAAATCAGTCTAATAAATAAATAACTCTTTCGGATATAATTTCATCATTCATTATTGTCATTCACTTTCATCATCATTCATCATTTTATCATTTCTTGTAATTGTGCATGAGACATTTTTGAGGTAACAAATTTTAAGAAAATAGAAAAGTAGCGCGAAAAGCATTCGCTTATAAAGCGCAATGATATGAGCTGATCAAATATAACAGCATGTCAAATAATTACTCTATTCCGTTTAAATAAAAGAAATGGGAAATGGTGGAAGAAAGTAGTTTAGATTGTTAGTGGCCCGTGCTCACAATTCGAATATTTTGTCAAGTAGCAAAATGCCTGACCCAGGAAAATAGATAAAATGACTAAAATCATTTGCCAAAAAATGTTAACTGACTTTATGTATTGATTGTTTTACATCACAACATACATAATTTAATAATTTCAATAAAAAATAAATATTTTTAAATATTTGGAATCATACATCAAAAGATGCTAGGAGTTCAAAATGCCCACATTTTTTCCACGCTAAGTTACACAACATGCTCGCGCTTCTTATATAACTGATATAGCATCAGTGGTTCTAAAAGTAAGGTACCGCGAAACAGTTTCGATAGGACCGCGTTACTTGCAATAAATGAGCACTCAAGAGTGTATCGTACAACGAGCATAGAATGGTGCGTCTTACATCAAAATTATGATAATAATAACGAGTACTATCGCCTTCGGCTAGGCGCAGATCGTACAAGTGAAGAAAGCGTAAAAGTATTTTTTATATCTTGAGCTAAACATGTTATAGCAATCTATATGTCTGAAGAATCCTCTTCCAAAGGACTAGTCCATACTCGAAGACACGTTATTCACACCAAGTTCTGATTGGTGCCTCATACCTCACGAGTATTATAATAATAAAGAGTATAATCGCCTCCGGCTCGTGCTGCAAATCATATGCGTGAGCTAGGGCTTTATAGTCTGTAATATCTGAAAACAATACGGATCTAATTATGTGTAAGCGCTTCCGTATAACTTTCCAAACAATCGCCTCCGGATGTGTTACTTGACGACTGGCCTTCCGAACGAATTTCGTCGGACTACACGTGAAAGACGCCTCAGCCGGGGGAGTCCCTCTAAGAGCAAATTTCACCATCGTGTCTCGTCTGGGAATACAGGGTTTGTATGATTTCAATTGTAAAAGTTAGAAAATTTTAAAAATTTAGAGAACTCCTGGTTCAAATGTAAGTAATGTTGGTGCCGGATGTGTATTAATCGAATGTGATGTAAACACGTTTCTTGTTACTGAAGTTATGGCTCTTTCTTTACCAAAGTTTTAAATGTAACCAAAGAGTTGAATAGTCATAATATGATGACGTTAACATATGTTTTGAAAAGTATTTGGTTGCATTGCATCAGTTTTCAAATATTGCAGAAGACATTCCTGTATATATTTATAATCATTATTAACTCATAAAACCTGTTTTGTATGTTTATACGTACGAGTTGACACACGTACGTGTGCTAACAAACAAACGGATTAGTCACTTTTATAAATATTGCACGTCGTTAAAAATGAATTCGCTTTAGTACGTACACAGTTGGAGCGTTTAACTGAATTAAAAAGAATTCCCATTCCCATGTTATATGTTTTAAACGACGTATAAATTGTGCAATTATGCGCAGCATAACTACCAAATCATAGCCAATTATCTGCCAGAAGTAAAGATGGCATTTTTACAACGCTTTCATTTATTTATTGAATGCGAACGTGGCGAGCCTGTTCCTGCGACCGTGCACGCTCGCTGACGCTTTACGACGTTTTGTCTTCACCACAATTGAAGGTTGCGGCCATTATCCAGTCAATTAATTTAATTTATATCATGGTCGATCATAAAAACGGCAATAATTACACATGCACTTGCGCATATGATGAATCCAAGCCTGCCGAGGGAATCCCTCCAACGATCGCCACCACTTCCCTGATTGCCCACGCTCGCACTTCAATCTAATTAATTGCGGTTGAATTAAGGTGCGTGGTGCTAAAAACATGGGTCATTTGTCGCGCGAGACATTAGGTAATTGTCGCGTGGAGGGCAAAAATATGCAGCGGCGCGCGATTGCATTAATGCTTTATAAGTGACTTCCTGGGCGGGCGTCGTGTGCCTGCGCTTAACCAGAACGCGGTTCCTAACCTCAATTGAGCTCCCCGCTCAGAACGTTTTAAGTGGGCGCTTGGTTTTGCAAAAGGCGATAACGCCGCCGCCACGCAGCCGGGTGGCGCGCATGTTTTTTTTATTAATAAATAAAGAAGACCGCTTATTGCTTGGCGAGACGCGGACGTGTGCTACACTTCACGCGCCTTTGGCTGCGAACGTGCCTATAATAGGCGTACTTGTGTGTTATTTCTGACTCCCGATACGCGTGCGGTTTTCGTTCGGGAAGGAAAAAAGCACTTAAATCAATTTATTTATACAAGTTATGGCGGATAGCATCCGCGATGTAGTCACGCACGCATCGGGAGGCCACCCATTGAAGTGTGCGCTGATTACGCGAGGGGATAAACAATCACTGCTTGGAAGCGCCTTGAATTGGTAGCGGAGCACTTGCGAGGATGCGTTGGATGCTCTGATAAGAAGCCATCGAAGACACAGAAGCCTATAAACACATTTCAATAGAGCAGCTGTTTTTTATTTCTTCCGAAATTATACTATATTTTCACCGAGAACTAATTAATTTGTAGGACAGTTTTGTGTTCAATCAAAACATTTTTTTCTTGTTAGGTTTTCCCTCCCGCGAATTTTCACCAACCTTTTTTCATTTGTTAACACTAACACTATTAATAACACTAACACTATTGATAAGAAGAGGAATTCACTTTAATATGCATCCCCACCGAGAATCGAACCCGGGTTTTTTTCATTTAATTAGTTTATCATGTAGTCTAGAGGTTTCCACACTGGGTGGCTCCTACGGTCTCAGAGGCGCGAGAAATACAATGACAGCTAGACCAAGAAGACTAATGCATGCTTCAGAGGAGTCAGAACCACAAAAATGCTCGGGCAGGCGTATTTTATTCCTAAAACGTCCCTGAATGGCTGAATCAAGAAATTGAAGGGCAACACATGCTTCAGAGGAATCAGGACCACCAAAAGACGCTCGAACTTAATCTTTTATACATAAGCGACAAGTCAATCAACATCTGAAACTAGAAATCATAGGGCAAAATATACTTCAGAGGAATCCGAGCGACAAAAATGTTAGAACTGGATGATTTTATGCCTAAATAAGATAAGTCCATCAATAGCTAGAATAAGAAAGCGAAGGGCAATTCATGCTCTCAGAAGAAAAATAATCACCTAAAAATGCTCATGCTGGCTTATTTTATTCCAAAAACCCTTAATTTCTGAACCAAGTGTCTAAAGTAATGTAAAGTAAAGTAATGAACGGCATGTGTCTCCTTGGAAAATTACTGAACACGTGTATTGTGGTGACAATTCATTATCACGAAAACAGAGAGACCCAAAGAAAAGTGCAATAAAAAGAAAAAAAAAGTATTAAAAAGGGAAGCACTGCTATAAAAACGTTTGGAAACCTCTGATGTAGGGTAAAATGAATTCTTCTTATGTATAGTGTTAGCCTCTTATTTGACTAATCGCATTGAAAAAGAATTGAATAGACCGTAAAAGTCGATGTTCGGTAAAAACACACAAAAAATGTGTGCCTCGAGACGACCGGCAGAAATGATAACGTAACCTAACCTATGTTGATCTGTCATATTGAGTTTTTTTTTACTTGTTAAAAAATTGGTCTATTAGTTAAATTTTATGTGTATTAATATGATGATGCGTGAACTGCTTATTTTTAAAAGAAAAATAAGAAGTTAGCACTTCAAAAAATAATAATTATATATATA